>CAJNDV010022891.1:120002-143724 GCA_905221635.1 Symbiodinium sp. CCMP2456
GGCCTGACGACGAAGACTCGTACAATACTGTACGGTTACGAATGGTTTGTATGTGTGTATGTATGAGTATATACATATATATATATATGTACATATGTATATATATATATATATATATATTGTATGGGGGTGAATAGGTATGATTACCGTTTACGTTTATTGCTATTGTTGTTGTTGTTGTTGTTGTTGTTGTTGTTGTTGTTGTTATCTACAAAACTATGACGATGTTGATCCCAGTGCTACATGTAACCAACGTGGAGATGCCGGGCATCGTATCATTATTGGGGCCTACGCTCACGCCCGAACCAACCGACAAATGGACACTGCATACCAACAGGTTTTGAAAACACATACATGAGACTTCCCACAAGTTCAGTGTCCCTTTGTTGGAGTTGAAGGGATTCTACACTCTTCTTCTTGGCAAGCCCCATGCTTACCATCGAAGAACCTCCCAGAAGCTTGGCTTGCCGAGTGGCACTGCCAGCTGCAGCCCAAGCAATGCCAGGACGAAAAGAGTGGGTAACCTGGTTTAGGGCTTAGGATAACCTTGGCTATAATATTGTACAAAGAAATACCGATGATGCTACAACTACTGGTGTCTTATGACGGGTTTAGGCCGTAGGCCTTTTATTCACTCTCGCATGGCAGAGATCAAAAGCTCACAGGCGAGGCGGTTGTGGGGCGCAAGACTCATGGATCAAAACGCCTTCCGGGACTTCAAGCTTTGATGATACTTCGCTCCTCACACGTTCATAAAAGAGCCCTGCCCTGCGTCATCTGTATCAGAAAGTCTGGGCAGAAATCTTAGGCCTTTCCTCGAGCGTCCTCAGACTCAGCACAGGACTGCATCGTCTTCGGCTCCTCTTCCATTTTTGGCTCAAAGTGCTCACATCTGCCCAAAGCAGTAATTAGCGAGCAACTGTAAACCAACTTCATTGGTTCATCAGCTCATCAGGAGACATTCAGTAGGGTAAGCAGCAGTATCTCGTGCTTGAGCTCAATCATGGACAGGGCTTAGGGTTGAGAACTCAGTTTTGACTCCACGACCCACGGTTTAGAAGGATTTCCTGTGGGGCTTGGCCCGCCGCTGCTTCTGGCACGGAAGAGTCGTGATAGCGCGAAGCTGCAGTGAATCATAAAGGGATGCTGTAAGCGCGGCTGCGCAAGCAACGAAACTATCGTTGCACCTGCCTTCCCAATGAGGAGAACTGCACATGATGAGCGGCTTGTGAGGCTGAGGATAGGGGCGGCAATGCAACTGAAGTACTAAGTACTTATAACCTAACTTACTTACACTCACTAACCTCCAGGCCCTCCAATGTGTGTACCGTTCATGGGGCACTTCTTTAACCTAACATCTTGGATCCAATCTTGGGCCCCAGTCTACGTGAACTCCACATCCCGACCCAAATCCAGAAGCACAAGCCGAAATAAACACAAGCCTGCCTTTTTCATCCTAAACCCTGAACCTGAAGGGTCTGGATGAATCTTCCTGGCTTCACCCCCCGGTGTCGGTGCAAGGACTTAAGTGAGGGTCATCAGGGCTTGCCCGAACGGACCGCACATATCTAGTCTGCTCACATACTCTCACAATTTCAAACCCGCGACTGCATTATGCAATCCACGATCTCGTCACGTAGGATCATGTTGGCAGGGTGGAGCCAATCCTTCATACCCACTTCCTTCCTTTCCACAGGGTCCAAGTAAGTAAGGTAGCCTACTGACTACCCATAGGCCTCCTAGTAGTTCCTTTTTGGGATTACCTTATAGGATTCTAAATATCAACCCCAAAAAGGAACTACTATGGGGCCTATGGGTAGTACTATAATTATTCCAGCTTCAACTTCGCTTAATTAACCCGCACTCTTCGGGCTTCTGCCCTCTGCGAGGGACAAGTTCGCGCTCGCAGCGCGCATGAGGAGGAGGCCGAGAACAGCCAGGATGCTCCTGGAACCCAAAAGTGCAAATTTAAAAGCGATTATCAGGTTTTTGGGTTAAAGGTGTGCGGATTAATTTGAGTTTGCAGTGTTTCAGGTTTAGTGCATAGGATGTAGGATTGTGTGTATAGGGTCTAAAGTACAAAGACTTAGGGCTTCGGGTTCATAGGGCTTGAAGCTTTGGGCTTGGGGTCTGGAAGCCGAAACCGCATACCATGAAAACCTACAGTACTACCGGTTCGGTTTCCGAATTTCCGCTGACCCTATAAGGCTTGCAGGGCTTCTGAGGTTGAGCGTTTTGGGGCTTCAGTCGCTAGAATAGGGTATTTTTCCGGGCTTTTCGGGTATGTTGCCGCCCAGTTTTAGGGGCAATCGATATGAAGCCCTGGGCCGGAGCAGGGCTGTATTCCGACCTATACTCTAAATCCTGTATCCTAAACCCTAAACAGTAAACACTATACTCTATACTCTAAACCCTAAACCCTAAACTATACTCTAAACCCTAAACCCCAAACCTAGACCCTAAAGGGACCCCAATCGTTGCCAAGTTGCGTGCACCTTAATGTTTATGATGAACTGCGCTTAGATATCTTGAGGTTTAGGGTTTTGGGCCGACGGTTGAGGAGGAAGGATGTAGGGCCCAAAGCCCTAAACCATAAAGCCTAAAACCTAAACCCTAAAGCCTAAACCCTAAACCCCTAAACCATAAACACTAAACCCTAAACCCCAAACCCTAAAACCCTAAACCCTAAAACCCTTAAGCCCTAAACCGTTTAAGGCTTTCAGTGGACCCAGAAAATCGGATTTCAGGCTTCTGCAGGTCGTGGCTCGGAGTTTACGGACGATTCATCTGCGGCAATATCAAGCTGGTGGCCTTCAAGGTAGACAAGCTAGAAACAACTTCCACCTATTTGTACTCGCGCCACATGCACCTTTTGATTGGGAATTCCGAAGCCTGGAATTTGGATCTCAATTCAAGAAATGTGAAACCAGCCAAACCCAAGCTGCGCATGCTCACGCTGAGGTCAGAGGGCTCCAAACGTGAGATGAATGTAGGTGTGGATTCCTGAAATTCCTGGAAAAGCCTTGACATGCTCTGACGCCTAATTAGATCAGAAAGTTCCCACGAAACACAACTTTTCGCACTGCTGGAATAGTATGTACTAGAAGGGCGCTCCCACCAAATCTCACATGAAGTCCAAAACCTCGCAGAACATAGCCCCCCCAACCCTAAGTTATCAAAACACCCTCAACCCCGAATTCCAAGCCCTAATTAGCTCCCTGTGGCGATGAACGGCCGCCGCCGTCCCCAAGAAGACCGGTGGCCTTGGCGACAATACTGAGAAAGCTCATTCTAGTTTAGAGGCTTTGGGTTTAGGGGTTTGGGATTGTGGAGGGCTGTTTGGGTTGGGGGTTTAGGAGTTCGCATTTTTGGGATTTGGGTTTATGTAGATTGCAGGATTTGGGGTTGTGGCCCGATGGCGTCGAGGCCCGACATACGCGTTGGAACAGGATCCTGCGCTGCCTGGATCACCCAAGATGGGCCTGGCTTCGAAACATGAAGAACCTCTGAACAGAAATGATGGGATCCGTATTTCACGGACCAATCTAACGGAACTACTAAGTGTCATAAACCCGAATTATGCAAACCCTGGCAATAAGAGGTGGCTTGGCCGAAAGCCTGCAACACGAACGCAACGGCAAGCTCTAAGGCAAGCCCTAAGTTAAATAAAACCGACAAACCAGAAGCCCGAAACTGAAAACCCTAAACCCCAACGCAAACCTCATCTTCCGTCGAATACACAGTTCTAGTCAGCGTAATCCCCGAGCAAAGCACCACTTCATGAACATAGCGAGCATAGTGGCAGATCAAGACAGCCTGTAAGTATGATGTCAGGACCAGGCTTAACGTCGCAACTACCCATAGGCCCCATGGTAGTTCCTTTTCGGGGTTCATATCTAGAATCCTATAAGGTAATCCCAAAAAGGACCTACTATGACTCGAAACGCTAGAGACCTTAAAGCGCGTTGGGTTTCAGAGCTGGGTCTTGTCAAAGGAAGGAAGGTTCGGCACTTTCGCTGACACGATTGAAAAAGGGGCCTTCACAACTAGAACAGAGTTTCGGTGCATATTCGAGTACACACAGATTCAGGAAACCTATGGGAAGGATGCTACGAGTCACAGTGCCTTTCAATATTGGCAAATGACCAACATTTTGCACATGGTTTTCAGGGTTTAGGGAACATGCAAGAAGAAACTAGTCAACGTAACAACGATCAACATGAACACAAGCGTTGCAGAAGCGTAAAGACTCCTGTCAGATCAAGAAGGCCCAAGTCCGCTTGCCCTGAACCAACCGCCACATATATTCTCACGATTCATGGCAGGATGCACCAACAGGCATGCAGTCAATGGAGAAACTTGATGACTATGTTGCCGCTCGCGGGCTGGAAGTCTCCGGACGCATGCTGTTATCGCGACAAAAGACTGTGTTCTAGTCCAAGTGTCCGATTAGAGCTTTGATAGAGACGACATTTTTAAAAGGCCTCATTGCTTCCCTGATAACCCGCCCCGCAAAGCAACCTGCCTACACGATAACAAGATTCGATTGCTTCGCGGAGGTTCACGGGATTCTCTTCAGGGAGATTCATTTGAGGCGACGGACTGAAACCTTCCATGCTCTGAAGCCTGCTGCATAACAACAGCTTTCGACGATATGTTCCAAAATAGAAGGGAGAAGCTGGAGGGCACCCGAGCAACCTACAGGCCTGCACTGATCAGTGGACTACTCAAATGCTCTACTCAAATGCTCTCCTGCATTTTGGGATTCAAGGTCGAGACCTGAACCATAATTACTAGACCCCCAAGCCCGCCAACATCCCTCAACCCATAAAACCGAAACCCTGAGCCCTGAACCTTTTGATAGAACCCAGGCTCTGATCATCAGCTCGGAAGGCGGCCAAACCCTAAAAATTGAACCCTAAACCCTTGTTTTACACAGGCTTGATAAATGCTCGCCCAACCAGAGCCCCCCCTAAACCCTCAACAATAAGTTGTCGGCTCACTGTTCGCGATTCTATGGATCTCTGACAGCAGGTCACTTGCCGTCTCAGGAAACACCTCTTTGCTCAAGCCGGCGCTAGCCCACATCTACCAATAACAAGAAGGCCCTGTTTCTGGTAATGATATTGCAAGGTTGCGATGTTGCTTTCAATATGATAGGGATTACTGCTATTGCAGTTTTGAATCTACCTTTGTTCTATTCTATCATGGGTTTTACTATTACTAGTGGTATGAGTATCATTTGTGTTATTGTTCCTGTGGATAAAACCTTTCAGTGTCAGCATTGCTTTCGTTCTTGCTATCTTATTCGCGCCAGTATCGCTATCATGACTTTAAAGCACCACTAGTATTTGCCATGGAAGCCCATGCAAAGTAAATTCAAGACTTCCCTCCCAAACCCTGAGGCCTTCACAGACTAGCTCTTTAAGGGAGTTGAGGCTTTTCGGGTGTAGGGTTTAGGGTGTGTTAGAAAGCTTCTTGCTAGGACTCCAACCGCGGACTATCCTACACCAACAAGCGCTCTGTTGGAGGGTACCAGAAGCGAACTGCCCACAGGTGCAGCCCTTGCTCCCCTCATCCAGTCGTTTTTTGGCGATGAAAAAATGTAATGCAATATATTACAACATAAATATATATGTTGTGAGCTCATAACATATATGTATTATATATAACGTTGGTTTCAGGGTTGTAAGACCGGTCTCGCTGCGAGGATTTGTAGGCCTCGGTGGTTAGTGCTTTGCAGCTGTCTACCTCTAGGCGCCAATCCGAAACGCAATCAACTAAAGCTAACTCCCGATCACCTCAACTCTGTAGCTCGAAATCCTGATAGCAGACCCCGGGCCCAGAGCATACTCGGGATCCTCCATATTCGAGGGGCTTGAAGGAACGAAGTCTATTCAGGATCGGGGCTTTTCCCGCCATTGGGTCGTCAGAAGGTCTAAGGTTTAGGTAGGGTGCAGGATTTAGGGCTTACAGTAGGTTTCGGTACCACGAAACAAGGGTTATAATGTGTGCTTCTCTTGTCTCTTTTGCCTTGTGTTGTCATTGTTTGGCTGTTTACGACGGAACAGAGAGAGGCTTGAACAAGCCAAAGGACAAACGAGAAGAGTACTACCAACAACTGCGGTGCGCTTTAATTTACGTTCACTTTAATTTACGTAAACTTTAATTTACGTAAACAACAACACGCGCTACAGTGTTTTTCATTTGTTTTTAGTCTATTTCACTTGTTTTTTTATCAATTAAACCCGCACCACATTCTAGATCCGAGGCTTGGGGTCAGGGACACAACCGATCTCTTGTTTGGCACATCTCAAGCTGGGAAAGGCAAACCAAAGCTTTCAGCCGAGAAGTCTGAGCTGCACCCGGCTTCAAGTAATAGTGATAGTGGGTCCCAAGACTCAGAAGAGTCTTGGTGTATATTGTACTATATGCTTACGATAAGGAGCCCCAGAATTCAAAGTAGCATTGGTCATTATTTAGGCCCGTTAAGAGATGGCTACTTACTCCTGGTTGGATCCGGAATCTGGCTGAACATTCAAGTTTCAGGATGTTTCAAGGTGAAGGATTGAACTCCGGCAGGGTGCCTTACCCTAAGGGTCCATGTACCCAACTAGTAGAACATAAGCCCTAAAGTACCCAAGTAGGGACTACATTAAGGCCAATGTTCTACTATTTGGATACATGGACCCTTAGGGTTAGGGATTACGTTTCCTGAACCGCCTCAGGGCCCAACACTCTTTGCCCATTTGGCTTCTTTCCACGGGACCGTCATTTCACGGACATGTTCGAAACCTCTATAGTTTAGGGTTTAGGGTTTAGGGGTTTACGGTTTAGTTAAGACCCAGGCTTAGTCCCTAAAATCCTATCTGCGGTCAAGTTGCGGTCGGACAGCTTCCCGACGACCGGGCAGATCAGCTGGGTGGAGCCACTGATTCCCATGTAGACCTAGAGAGAAGGGTCCAGGGTTCAGGGTTTGCGTCAAATTCCTGGCCTTAACCCGCAGCTCAGTTGAAGACTAGGTGCCCCTAGTAGTTCGGGATCTTTGTGTCGCTTTTTCTAACGGGGGTGAAGAAGGCTTTCAAAGGCTATAGCAGTATTCAGGCCGATTCACTTACTCCCAAACAGTCCCGGGCTTAGGCTTAGGTCTTAAAGGCCCCTGATGATCCAGAAGCCCATTGAAGTTTTGTAGAAATCGAATTTTGGGGGGCTCCTTACTACAATTATAGTGTGATATACCCCCAAGCCCTATTGTAATTATTAAGGCCCCTATATTGCAGTTCAGAATGACCCAGAGACGCCAAAGCCCCACTATTCAGGAAGGCATCTACCGCGAACCGATATCAGGATCCCAACATGAATCAAGGAGTCTGGGAGTCACTGCATAGATCCCTCACAGGATTCCTAAACCCAAGTATTTAATGCAAATCGCAGAGTCAGTGCTGTTTGTGTACTTCGAGTCTTTGGGAAATGCTAAACTCCACCCCACACGGCTTTCCTGACACGCCGAGGGGCACCCACCCACATACTCGAGTTGGGCTGGTGGAAGCGTTCTGCCTTGAATCGTGCGGAAACGCGGGTGGTTTGACCTATGAAGGCCGTAAAACCTGGAATCGGCTTCCTTTGCAAGGGTTCTATAGGCTATGGCGGCCTGATGAATAAGACTGGGGCTTGACATCGGGACTTTAACAACTGGACCATGGCCTTATAAGAGTTCGGGCTTACTCGAGGCTCTGGACAATTGGAACAGGGTGTTGGGGTATCTTCTCATCAAGGCGTCAGGGAGATGTTTACTAAGTAATCAACCCTCCTTTAAACTTCATACAGCACCAATTTCCGGGCGGATTGAATTTTTTCGACGTGTCATGGACAATAGTAGGCAGTAGAAGAACCAACAATAGCGTGAAGGATGCGACTCTCTCTCTCTCTCTCTCTCTCTCTCTCTTTGTATATATATATATATATACATATACACACATATATGTATATATATATATATAAACTATCTATCTATCTTTGGATAAACTGCTGAGGCGTAAGCTCGGATGCTTGGATTCTTGCGACATGCCCTGGGATGTCAGAGCCGACACTGAAACAACACACGCGGAACGCCTAACGAAGCCCTGCATCCTGGACCTGAGCTCTGAAATCTTGGTCCACTATTTTTGGGTCTTTAGGGTTTGGGGTTTAGGGTTGAAATCTTGGTCCGCTGTTTTTGGTTTAGGGTTCTGGGTTGATTTTTGACACTTACACTCGGACCAGCCTGGCAAGGTCTGCAGCGATACTGGGCTAACGATCAGGGTCCAGGCACTTTATGGCACCACGAATTCAGGGTCGCCCCCAAACCTGGCAGCCCAAAAACTCCGATACAGAAGCTTGAGTCAACGCCACTTCTCCTCCTTAGGCTTCCTAATTATGTCATACTATAGAAATCTATAGGACATGCCCTCCCCCAAACCTGATCTAATTAGTAAAGCCATGCAGAATATTCGACCCTGTTAAGATCTAAATCGCAGGCTCGCGGTGCCTCTTGTGGCAAGACGATAACGCCCATACCGGTGCTGACGCACACGTAGACCATCTGAAAGGCCTCTTGGGGCTAAGGGTTCAGGGGTTTTGGAGCTAGGGGGGTTTCGACTCACACACCCGCACGATGCTGGCATGCTAGGGGGGTTTAGGGTTTTGGGAGTTGGGGGCTTAAGGGGTTGAGGTATTAGAGGGTTTAGAGGATCTAGGGCTTTGGGGGGTTAAGGGGTTAGGTGGGCGTGCTAGGGCCCAGGACTTTAGGATGCATACCTGCACACTGGAATCCAGTAATTGCTACTTTAGGGCTACCTGACCTTCTTTCTGTCGGATTCGAACCATAGAATAAGTTATCCCCTAAGCCCTGAACCTATCCAACAAGACTACCTTGAAGAAAGGGAACCTTCTTGCAAGGTCCTGATAATGAGCACCTCGTACCTAACTTACTTACCGGGACAACAAGCTCCCAGCTTATCGCAGGATGTGGTGTAAATCTGAACAACACACACAAACACCTAAACCCTAAACCCTAAACCCTACACACACACACACACACACCTGCACAATCCGTGTTTAGAAGTCCCTAGACCTTTTCCCTTTCCAAACCCAAAGCACCCCTCCGCAGTCTTAAATCCCAAACCCTAAACCCAACAACCTAAACCCCTGAACCCCAAACCTTAAACCCCAAATAGTAAACCCCAAAAAGTTGGAAGCCGGATCAAGGAAGAATCGTGTTGGGATTCCCTATACATTTCTCTTAAGGATTGAGGCTATGGGGTTTCCAACTTTTGGGCTTCTACTCGAAACCCTAAACCCCTATGCACCCCCCGAAGTCGTAGACTCGAAGAGGCCTAAAGCAAGCACCGTAAGAGTCCTGTGACTTAAATTGTTACTCCTTCCTAAGAGCCGGGGGTTTAGGGGTTCAGGGGTTAGACTTTGGGGTTCAGGGCTCAGGCTTTAAGGCTGAATGGGTCTAGGGTTTAGGCTTGCGGGTTCAGGCTTTCAGGCTGTTTAGGCCTTGGGGCCCAAGAACCTAGATGATCCAAGCGGCAGTGATACCGAGCCACTTGGCTACAGGCAGCGTCCTTTGCAGCTTGCTCGCATCCTTTTCCTGCGGATGTTCAGCTGATAACAGCTTCTATCACGTTAGGGTAACGGGTCACAAGGGCTCCGTGGAAGCTCTTATAGGGCTCTACAAGTATAAGGATCCTACAAAGGTGTTCGTTGAACGAGGGGTTTCTAAGGGCCCGTAGTGTTTCGGGATGTGGGAGTTAGGGCTTTCGGGGAAGCCTCGGTTCATACCCAAATAAAGCTCCCGAAACCCGTTGAAGAAACCCTTTAAGACCCTGTATAACCTTGGCAAACCCTCAAAAGAAAATATCGCAAGCTTAGGGGCTGAGTACCCTAGCCCAAAAAAGATTAACCTTTCGAATTATAGTAGGATTATAAGAGCCCCAAAAGGTCAAAGGTTACCTACTCAGCCACTAAGTACACCCCGTTAAAGCGACAGCGTCAGCACCGGCACCTCCACCGGGGCTTCGATTTCGATAAGGCGGCCCCGATCCTGCGAATCGCCCCCCCCCCCCTCCCCCGCCTCACTTTCGGGCCACGTGTTCGGGATCCCTTTAGGAGTATGAGAGGGTTCTATGATAGGGTTCGCTTCAAGGGCGGTGTAGGGTTCTATAACAAGGCTCCCTTTAAGGGCTCAGGGCTTCGGGTTCTAACTGGGATCTTCACGGTTTGGGTACAGGGCTCCTTTATGGGGTCCCTTCAGGGTCCTAGATGGGGGTTTCGGCTCTCACACTCGGACATTCTAGTCGAAGCTGGGAGAAGGGCACCAGAACGGTTACGGTTTAGGGTTTAGGGTTTAGGGTTTAGGGTTTGGGAAGCAATAGATGGGGGTTTAGGGCTATTAGGGTTTTTATGGTTCTAAGGGTTTTGAAGTGATCCCGCAAAGGCTCTTTGAAGGGACTATGCACAAGTGTTAACACTTTGCAATGGGTTTGGGCTTTACGGCTTCAAGGTTTTAGGGTATGGCGATTTCTTTGATACACTTCTCGATTATGGCGATGGGTCTGGGGTCAAAGTTTAGGGCAACGGATCCGTGAAGGTGTTCTAGAGGGTCTAGGCGTTGGGGTCGCCCGGGTTGAGGCTTCAGGATCTACCTGAAGCCTACATAACTTCACTCGATTTTAAGGGTTGAAACCTCGGCTTCGGCTTCGATGTGTCATTCTGTAAACACCAAGGTCCATGCAGGGGTTAGGCTTCAAAGGTGTGGGCTTCAGGATCTGGGTCTCTGCGTTTGGGTTTAAGGCATGGGGGCTTTGGGACACAGCTTCGGGTTTACAGTAGGTTTCAGGTTCAGATGCTCGTGCCCTCAGCTTGATGGCTTACCCTAAAGCTTCTGGGAGGTGCGCCAAGGGATTGACGCGGGTTAGATGCAAGGTATCTGAACTGTGAGTCAAAAGTGTCTACCGTTACAACTAGAGCTGGCCTGCTTGTAAGCGTACTAACTAAGTGAAGTAAGGCCCTAGGTACTGGTATCTTTTTAGCTTTCCTTCCTTCTGTAGGATAGGCCTTCGACTTAGGGCTCAGGTCAGCATGTGTACAGCCAAAGGATGGAGAGATCAGCTCGGACTGAATGCCGCTTTCAGGTCTCTTCGGCGCCCTGTCGAGCTAAAACCCATGAAAGACCAATGAGGAGCCTATTGAAAAGAATCCCAGTATCCAAACCTGCCTGTAAAGAAATCCGCATAAAACCCTGACGAAGCTTCACATCAACCGAAAACCAAAAGAGGCTTCCT
Organism: Symbiodinium sp. CCMP2456; assembly: GCA_905221635.1. NCBI lineage: Eukaryota > Dinophyceae > Suessiales > Symbiodiniaceae > Symbiodinium > Symbiodinium sp. CCMP2456. The sequence goes on from CAJNDV010022891.1 coordinate 131,330, forward strand.
CCTCGCAGGGCTCGGCCCACGTCTCGCCCTGCGCCTCTCAGCTAAAGCTTTTCGAGTGCCCAAAGAGAAGAGAAGGGGTTTAGGGTTTAGGAATTAGGCGTTTAGGATGGTTTAGGGTCCAGGGTTTAGGAGTGGGGCAGATAGGGACCGGAGGGGGAGAGGGCTTAGGATTCGGGCAGCGGTTTGGAAGGGCTTTTTGAGGTTTTAGACTCCACACAAGGCTCTCCAAACAGCTGAGGCATTTCTGAACCCCCACCACCGGGACCGGTTCGACGACCAAGGCACATGGAGGCCGTTTCCCACACTCTGGGGACGTACCGAGGCAGTGGGAGTCGCCATTGCGAAGGGCTAGCAGGGCTTATACAAGCTCACCATGCTATAGTATAGGGGCCTTAACAAATAGAATAGGGCTTTGGGGTATATTATACTATAATCAGAATAAGGTACCCCAAAACCCTATTGAAATTATGAAGGCCCCTATATTTGGGCTTTTTTCAGGGTTTTCAACGGGTCGTGGGAAGGTGTCTTAGGGCTCACGGGCGATGTGTGGGGCCGTTTTTGGCTCAGAGGGCTCACTGCCTCTAGGATTTCTCGCGTTTTTTGGCTTTCGGGGGCAGCCTAGTATTTTCGCGTTTGCAAGGACTCTTCTGCTTTGACTAGGCTGTAACCTCTTCAAAGCGTAGCTGCCCAGTTGACCGGTCTAGGCTGGGACAAGCAATCTTGAGAGGTCTTGGTGATTCGGTTTTTTGGGTTCTAGGATGAGTTTGAAGAAAACATACAAAAGCGACTAGGCAGGGTTGGCATGAAGAGCTGGGTGGCTGCAAGCCACTTGAGCAAAAATACAGGAATCCTTCTTCCGGTGTACCGTCTTCCCAGGTCTCATGATTTCGTCAGTGGTTCATGCGGTTTTGTCTGGATTTCCAATGATTCTGTATGAGGTTTTGCAGAATCCTATGCACGGAGATGCTCAACCAAACACTCTTGACTTGACTAGAGTGCTGGCTCTCGAGGTACCCAGATCGATACACACCCACGATTTGTCAACCTTCCGTGTGGTTGTTTGCATAGTGAAGCAGCTTGCCCTGTTTCAGAGTAGGGGCTTTGGATGCGCTGGGTATACTTGATAGAGGCGCTATGAGGGCCTTATGTTGCAAACAAAACTCAAATCCAAAACTCTTGCGGGACCCCTATACACCCCTTATCGAAGCATTGCTTCTTACATCCCATCTTTATGAAAGGCCGAGCACGCGACCTGGAACTCTACCTGCGAACGACTTCTGACAGCGCAGCTCATAAGCAAACCAGCAGAGAATTTTGGGAACCCGAGCCTCAGATGGTAGCAGATATATGAATTCTTGTCAATTCCTCGGTTATTGTAGCAAAGATTAGTATGATCACTTTTCATCATAGTTGAGAATATCAATCGAGTACTAACCTTATTGGAGTTGAGACATGGCGCCTCTCGAAGTGGAACCGCCAAAACCTACAATGCCTAAAACCCCAAGTCGATGGCTCAAGCATCGTCGGTGGGGCCCGGGTGGATCCCAGGGAGCGGGTCCTGGGCACAGGGTTTGGGAGCTACTTGGAGGGATTTTTGGGCTTCACACGGTTATGAGTTGGTTCGAATTTAGGGATTATAGCCCTAAACCCTAATCCCTGACTTATGTTAAGGTTTGACGGTAACTTTTGAGGGCGGACTCCTGGTGTTATGATTGGGCTACTCTGGGCCGCCTGAAAGACTAGTGATTTGAGTTTGCCTTCCAACCCCTGTGCCTCTTGTTCAGGGGTCTGGGGCTGGGGCTTGTTCTTTTAGGGCCTCCGGACTTCGCTTAGGTGCTAGGGCGCTAGCCCGAAACTGTCAAAACCCGACCCTCGAAATGCAAGGGCAAGGAGATGCCACAGATAGAATCGTTGTTAGATGCCAATGATGAGTGATGAGCCTGTAATACTGCAAGTGGTTGCTTCAAGACTTCCCGAAAGACCGCATGCACTAACTCGATGGAACATCGAACTCTAATAAACCCTACATAAGCCACCCTGATAAATCAAGCCCTCGGCAAACACTGCCTAACCCCACTAGACACCATTAACTCCCTTAGAAGCAAAAACAGGCGAACCCTAACCTGCAGTCTAAACCATTATAAACCTTATAAACCCTGAACCCTAACACTAAACCGCAGTCTAAAACAGTATTAACCTTTTAAGCCTTATAAACCCTGACTCCAAAACCCAGGGCCCTAACCCTTGAACCCTAAGTCTTGGGGGCCCCCACCCGTCCATGGCTGGCGATGATGGGCTTTCGGCGAATCCGAAAGTCGGCGCCTACCGAAATCGCTGAAGCGAGTGTCAAACAGCGGGTGTGCTTGTGGGGTTTAGGGGTTTTGGGTTTGAGGGTTCAGGGCTTATTTTGGGTTTGGGGTTTGATTGAGGTTCAATAGTAGTTATTGTATAACTACCCATGAACCTCCAAGTAGAGTTACTATCAAGGTTGCCAAAGGGGATGAGGGGTTTGGAGTCTGAGGGCTTTAAACTCTACACCGCACCCAGGGTTCCGGGTTTTCGCAGTTACGTAGTTACAACCTGCCATTTTTTGTAGGGGTTGGAGCTTGTAGTCGTTTAAAATGCGTGTGTTGGGGGTGGCTCTCCTTTCTATGTATAGCCTGATGGACAGCTATTCTATTTGTCAAGCTTTGAAATAATTCGGGCCGGGGGTTCACAAAACTGGCATCCCCATCAGACTTCAATGTAGACTACAGGAGGACCTTGATGGAAAGAACTTCTAAGCGAGCAGCACAAGGGTCACAGGATGAGGGTCGTGCGCGAGGCTTCTGAGGGCCCTTCGATGGCTTTGGGGCCTTTATAAGGTTTGTCGCTTCAGGCTATTAGGGCTTCTGGACTCTGGCTACCCTAAACCTAGTCGGAGGCATCGTAGTAACCACTGTTTCTGTGACCAGGGGCTGGGGTTCCTAAACCCTAAACCCTAAACCCTAAACCCTAAACCGTGGCATTTTCTAGCTTAGCGGCGGCGGCCTCGGGCTCGGGCTCGTCGAAGGCCCAGGCGGCCCGAGCGCAGGGCGCCGGGGAACCGCCCTCAGCTAAACGGAAACTACACGGTTTAGGGTTTAGGGTTTAGGAAACTACAGCTGGGGAGTTTAGGGTTTAGGGCTTTTCGGGTTTATAGGGCTTATAGGGTTTATAGGGTTTAGGGTTTAGGGTTTAGGAGACTACAGCTGGGGAGTTTAGGGTTTAGGGTTTATAGGGTTTACAGGGTTTATAGTTTAGGGCTTAGGCGGGGAGTTTAGGGTTTAGGGTTTACAGGGTTTATAGGGTTTAGGAAACTACAGGTGGGGAGTTTAGGGAATATAGGGCTTCTATAAGGCTTCCATAAGGTATATAGACCTCATAAAGGGTCCTATGACGGTAACTACCCACCTGAAAATCTCCTAGACTCGGTAAGTTTCGGGCTTGAGGCTTTGAGGGTGTAGGGTATAGGGTGTTTAGGGTTTATTTTTCAGGGTGTTTAGGCTTTAGGGGTTTAGGGGTTTTAGGGTTTTAGGGATTAGGGTTTGAGGGTTTGGGGTTTGAGTTTTAGAGGGGTTTGAGGGTTTGACGGTGTAGGGTTTAGGGGGGGGGGTTGGAGGTTTGACGGTGTAGGGCTTAAGGGTTTATGGGCGTTTGCGGTGTAGGGTTTAGGGTTGAGTTTAGGGGTTTAGACTTGCGTTGTAGGGCTTAGGTTCGGGATTTAGGGTTCAGATATTGAGCTTCGAACTGGAACTACAACCCTGCAACTAAGGATAATGGCTGTAGGCGGTAATCAAACTCTTACGGTGGCATTCCGCATAGGTTCCTGGTACAAGCGACATATGCTTGGAGCTTAGGGCTGAAAATGAGTTCCTTTAGGAGTCTGGTCTTGGACAGAATGGAACTAATGCATCTGTTGTCCAGACTCGTGTTGCTGTTGCCCTTGGGCTAATATCCCGACACCCTAAACACTAATTTTCTTGGAGATTCGTGGGAAAAAGGGTTAAGGGTTCAGGGCTCTAGATATCGAGTTTAGAAAGTTTCCGCAGGTTGCTCAGCATTCGGTTATGAGCCAGCGGTAGTGTGCTATGCTATGATGTAGCCTTTGCGTCGGCTAGTCCAAAGTCTCGCGCTCGCAGGGATGGGTTCGAAGTAAACTTTTCTGCCGCCCTCAGGATGCAAAGTCGATACGATAATATTGGAGTTTCCGAAAACGAGGAGGCACCACATAATGCTGACACTGATCTGCTAACGGACACCTGAAGCAAGGCCCCGTCACTTTCAGGACACTCTGTCCGTAGGATCGTGGGAAACGAGTGAAACATGTTGTGCGGCATGGCTTAGACTGTGCCTTCCGCCCAAGCCACGGAAGTCACACCAGTGCTTCAGATGAAGAAGCACAGGATCTTAAAAGGTCTTCAACTTGATGCAATGTAGCATCCTACCACGGTTCAATGCTTTACTGTAAGGATCCGCGAAACCACAAGGTTAATCTTTCGCAAGGATGTGCAGGTGATGCTGGATTGCAGCACGGCTTTTTGCCTCAAAAGGGCGGTTCTCCTGATGCGGCTTGCTCTACGAAACCCACCTCACCATAAAAACTCATGCTGTAGCCTTCACTGACTATTCTGATGTGTGTATGACCTGCCAAACAAAAAGATTCTCTGCGACGAAGCCGTGGGACGAAGAGTAAAATACTCGCTAATAAGGGTCCAAGTAATCCATATTTATGACCGTTTGGTACCCTCAAAAACCCTTGAATAAGAGGTCTCAGGACCTTAGAGGATTTATTCTCCCAGAATCTCTACTCCCTAAACCCTAAAACCCTAAACCCTAAACCCCAAAAAAAACCTAAAACCCGAAACCCCTTCACCCTAAACCCTAGAATTTATGCCATGGCTCGAAGGACTCATGGCCCGGGCCAGGGGTTTCCAAAACCAAAAAAGCACTACCCAAAATGGCTCCATTGTAGTTCCTTTCTGGTGGCTTCTATTTAGGGTGTATAGGGTTTTTTATAGGGTTTAAGTTTATTTGGTGGCTTCTATTTAGGATTTAGGGTTTCGGGTTTGGGGACATTGTAGTTCCTTTTGGTAGCTTCCTTTTTGGGAATTATAGAGTTTAGGGTTTAGGGGTTTAGGGTTTAGGGTCTACTGCAGTTCCTTTTGGTGGCTTCTATTTAGGATTTAGGGTTTAGGGGTTGAGGGTTTAGGGACACTGTAGTTCCTTTACTTTTGGTGGCTTCTTTTTAGGATCCTACAAGGTAACCCCCAAAAAGAACTGCAAGGGAGCCTGTGGGTACTGTATATCGCCTTTAGGGCCTAGTGTTCAGCTTTAGCTCCACTTCTTGTGAAGGGTTGCACATTATAAAAGGGGTCACAACCTACTACTGTATGCTGCAGATTCTTGACGAAACCCTTCTGGCTCCCTATTTCGGCAGGAAGACATGCAGCCTGCTCTGTGGATGCCTGACTTGGAGAACTGCCTCTTGGAGAACTGTCAAAATCCGCTTGGAGTCCGTCAGAGGCTGGAAACACAGAAACACTGGAGGACCGCAATTCTCCTGCGCAAGGGTTCTATCCCGAGAATTCTGTAAGGCTCTATGCTCGAATCCCTTGAAGGTTCGTTTGGGGCTTAGGGCTTCGGGGTTCTGGGCCCCTGCTGCATGGCCAATAAAGGCTTTCAAGCGTGGGGCCATGAGGTGCAGTGCGGAGCTTTCAGAGCACAGGGATCGGTAATGTAGAGAGCTTAATAATTAGAGTAGGGTTTCGGGGGCTCCATATTCTACATTACGAATTTTGCGACCCCATGCCGACCTCCGAATAGTCCTGGGGACTTTAAATCCCTCCATGCGGGCACGCCCCACTCGTCTGACCCCAGACCCCTCATAGAAGGAACTTACCAAGGAACCCTAAGCCCAAACCCTGAGAGACTTTTTAAAACACTATAAATGCACACCTAAATACCCGCTAAACTTACCTGCGCACTACCGTCGAGAACTGTAGAACACCATGCATAATCAAAAAGCAGTGCGGTAAGACTTCCACCTACCTATGACATCCATTGTGGTTCCTTTTTCGGAGTACCTACTCGGATCCTAAGCCAAACCACAGAAACGAAACTACAACGGAGCCAATATAGGTAAACCCAAATCTAAACCCTAAACCCGAAACCCTAAACCCCCCAAATCTAAACCCTAAACCCGAAACCCTAAACCCCAAATCTAAACCCTAAACCCGAAACCCTAAACCCCAAATCTAAACCCTAAACCCGAAACCCCCAAATCTAAACCCTAAACCCTAAACCCCCAAATCTAAACCCTAAACCCTAAGCCCCCAAATCTAAACCCTAAACCCGAAACCCTAAACCCCCAAATCTAAACCCTAAATCCGAAACCCTAAACCCCCAAATCTAAACCCTAAACCCGAAACCCTAAACCCTCAAATCTAAACCCTAAACCCGAAACCCTAAACCCCCAAATCTAAACCCTGAACCCGAAACCCTAAACCCCCAACCCTAAACCCTGAACCCGAAACCCTAAACCCCCAAATCTAAACCCTGAGCCCGAAACCCTAAACCCTAAAACCCTAAACCTAAACCCCCTAAAACCCTAAACCCTAAACCCTAAACACTGCACCAGCGCCTCCTTCAGGCTGGGTTGGACTGCGCCGCCTCCGGCCGAGGGGGCAGGGCCGCGGCCGGGGGCAGCGTGGGAAGACCTCTGGCTTCAATGACTTTTCTAAAGATTGGGTTTAGGGTTTAGGGTTTAGGGTTTAGGGTTTAGGCTTTAGGGTTACGGTTTAGGGTATAAGGTTAGGGCTTATAGGGTTAAGGGTTAGGGTTCAGGGTTAGGGTTTAGGGCTTCGAGCTTGAGTGGCTGGCTTTGCCAAATATGTGCGGGAGGGTCCTATATTTTCCCTTACATATCAAGGTCTTACTTGTCGGGGTGTTGCAGGGTTTGAGGACCTAGGGCCGGGGTTTTGAGATCAGGAGAAAGTCTCCGTACTCCCTAACATGTGAGTGTAAGCACTGCAGTGGTCAGAATAATTATCGAGCAACGCTGTAAGGAGATCGTAGAAACAAATTAAAAGGACACCTGCAATTCGGCGTGTTGGACTGTTGGTGGAGTCGTTACGGCGGCCTGGGGGCTTAACCCGACACCCCAAATAGAAACCCCAAACTCTATACCCCTACAACCTAAACCATATGAGATGGGTTTAGGGCTTAGGGCTGTTTGTAAGGGCTTACGGTTTGGATTGTTTTGAAAGGTTTTCGACTGTGGGGTTTGGCTAGGTGATTCGCTGCTAGCTATGATGTTTATTTGGCTGGGGTTAGGAGTGCCTTTTGGTGGCGAAGCTGGCGACGAGGTTGACTACGTGGTTGTGACAGTACTTAATCCGGCTTATGACCGAGCTTGCTGAGCTCATTGAAAGCCTTCAGTGGAATTTCAAGCGAGAGAACTGGTTTACAGTATGTAGGGTTCGGGGCTTGGCGAATTGCACGGCTTTGGATCTGCTCAGGCTTCCAGGTTTGAGGGTAGGGATTTATGGTTTCACGTTTGCTCAGGCCCTCCTGGCCTTGGTTTAGGTATCAAGGTCTGGGGTTTAGGACCTAAAGGCCATCATAAAATAGGAAGCGGAGTTCACGAGCATCTCGGAATGCAGTTTAAGGAGGAGCCCTCTGTTCGGCGCTGCAGGCGGAGGTGCTGTCGCGGTCAGCTCATCGACGTCCAGCGCCTTGTGATCACAGCCACGAAGTCCTCCAGGCCGGAGATATCGCTCGCGGCGAGCTTGAGGATCTCTGCAGAGAACCAGTGCCACTCAGACATAGCTTCGGCTCCACTCCGACCAACCATTGCGAAGACTTCCCGGGACAGGCCACTTTCGCCAGACACCTTAATTAACCCTGCACCATAACAGTTCTATATCATTCCTGATGGACACGTTGAAGCCTGGTGCAGCCACCTTCGACCCTAACTTTGCAGTTTGGATTCAGCTTTTAGGGTTTAGGTGATTAGGGTGTTAAGATTTAAGCGTGATTTGGGGCTCCGGGTCTGCTGATAAGGTAACTGCAGAGAACAGGATGCGCCTAAACCCTAAACCCCTTAAACCTTGAAGCCTAAGCCGGAGTGCCCACCATTCTAGATCAAATAGCCACTGCAGACTTCGTACATCTCCGCCCGAAACCCTAAACCGTAACCAGCCTAAACTCGACACCGTGAAATTAGGTACCACATACGGCTTTAAACCTGTCAAAACCCTTAACCCTAAACCCCTAAACCCCTGTCAATGCTCTTAAGGCTTTAAGGCCCTCGAACATCCGTCAGGACCCTTCGCCACACTGAGCCCTAGGCGAGCTTCGGAAACCAATTCAACCACATAGACCCCGGATCCTCAACCGAAGCCTACACCACCAAAGCCTCAAACACTACCTTCAACTGTCAAGCCGAACCGGAAAAGCCCAATATTCTACACGCAAAGCCTGAGCCCTAAGCCTAGGACCCCGGAATCGGACGTAGTGGCGGGTGCTAGAGATGTAGAATAGGCCTTCAAGGTATAGCGTAGCACTCTGTCAGCCTGCATTCCCAACGAGGACCATAAGATATCCATTCCGGGTATCAAGGTGACCCTAAACTCTCAACCCTGAGCCGGCTCGGTTACCCTAAACACTGTAAGCCGGCTAATTGGGCCTTGGGTAACCCTCAACCCTCAGCCCTAAACCTTAAACCCTAAGCCCTAAACCGGCTAAGCAATCTTGGGCTCCACCGCAAGGGTTTCAGAAGCCTCTGGATCTTCTATAATTTCGGAGGGTTTAGGGTTTTCTGAATTTTGTGGGGCTTATAAGCGGGTTTTTATGAAAAGAAACCCTCTTCTATAACTTCGGAGGGTTTAGGGTTTTCTAAATTTTGTGGGGCTTATAAGAAGGTTTTTATAAAAACCCTCTTCTATAACTTCGGAGGGTTTAGGGCTTTCTAAATTTTGCGGGGCTTATAAGGCTTAGTTTAGGGTCTGGGGTATTTAAAAATGTTTTTTTGAAGGTTTAGGGTAGAGGCGTCGGAGTCCAGGGTATATTTTCCTGACTTTCAGCTGCAGCGGCTGGTGCTTCTTGGCTTCATGCACTGGTAGATGTGACCTCAAAGCGCTCGGGCTCAGTGATGGTCTGGGTTGTCGTTTACAGGCCGAACAGACCCTAACAAAATTAACCATGAAGCCTGGACCCTAATCCCGGACGCTGAACCCAAGCCGTACACCCAAATGAATTAATGGATTGGCACCTCTATGAAGGCAATACGGGAGCTGACGAACGCAGCACAAATCCAAATAAGCCATACACAGCCGCAGTCTTACTAACCTAACCAACGAAACACTACGGTACATGGGTTTAGCTTCAGGGTTCCAGGCGTGGGGTTATAGGAAGGTTTCCGGATTTAGGGAGTTGGGCTAAATTATTAATAAGGGGATGTTCTTAAGAATGAATATATATATATATATATAGATATAAATATACATATACAACAAATAGACATATATATATATATATATACTGGGGATCTGGGGACTTATAGGGCCTTTGGTATCCCGCTGGTTCCAGAAGCCGCAACCCCGAAATGACCCTGCACCTGCTCGGTACTGGGGCAAGGCCATACACCCTAGACTTGAACCCTCAAACCTTAGCCCTCGACCCTGACATGTGGGGGTTTCCGAAAATAGGGGACCCATATATAGTACCCTAATATATAGTACCCTAATTAGTAGGATCCTGATTATAAGGACCCCAAAACGGGGTACCCCTTAATTTTCGGAAACTCCCATGTACTGCTAGGAACCAGGATTCCAGGAAGTCTGCAGCCCAGAATTGGAAAGTACTCGCCAACTATCAGCAGGAACTTAAACAAGTCGTGGTGCAATGAAGGCACTACAATCAATGCCTATTGCATGGTCTTTGGAGCCAGGCTTGTTGTTTGAGGTTAAAAGTTGCCTACACATTGTGAGTAGAACCCTACAATAGCAGCAAAGAGCATACACCAGAAAGCTGCTGGAAGGCAAATCAAAAACGAAACCCATTTTACACCCCTTGAAGAGCTCTTTGATACCCTGTCGCAAACCCTGAGAAGGACCGTGAAAAACCTCATGAAGCCCTCATACAACCCTTAATAGAGCCCAGCTATCCCTACCGTATAAGCCCTAAAGCGAATTCCTCCGGGTTCTTTTCTGCTGAGGCTGGAGCTGTACTGTCCTGCCAGCTCTATACGCATGTAAATCTCTATTTCTGCAAGACCCGAGGCTTTTTCTTCTTCCCTAAACCCCAACCCCTAAACCCTTGAACCCTAAACCCCTAAACCCTTAAACCCTAAACCCTCAAACCCCGAAACCCTAAACCGCACAGCCGTTCTGTCAGTTCTTGGGCTTGGGAGGATTGCAGGGCTCTTAGGGTTTAGGGCTCAAGGCTTTAGGCTTCAGGGTGTAGGGCTCTTAGGGTTTAGGGTTTAGGGTTTAGGGCTCAAGGCTTTAGGTTTTAGGGTGTAGGGCTCTTAGGGTTTAGGGAAGCTTCGAGATCTTGCACCTGGCCCTACTTAGGGTCTCAAGGCTTGGCGGCAAAGGGGGGTAGTACTTTGGGGATAAGATTTAGAGCCTGCGATGTACTTCCAAAGTCGGTCGAGTACTTGCAGAGACTCGGACGTGAAGCTAACGGATAATAGCAGAAGGAACTGCCCGGATACTACTGAACACAATTTATACTGTCGAAACGGGGTCCTCATCTATCTGCCCGTGGATCGTGGCAGGGGTGCATTTTTGAAAATGACTGCACTTATACATGCCCTACCTTACTTGCTCCGGATGCTTGTTCAAGGTTTCGGGTTTTGGGTCGGTTAGGAATTGGGGCAATGTGTTTTGGGCTTTCATTTTGTTCAGGTTTTACTAGTGGGCTTAAATAGGGGGCACTTGATTTCGGGCTGTCCTTCAACTTTGGAGCCTTTTCATCGATGAGACCGCTAAACCCTAAGCCCAACATACACACACACACACAACACACCCAAATCTCAGAAGTGACCTCGGGACAACCGTACTTCCTTACAGCCGGTGGAGTAGATGACTGAAGCCCCGTAATGCAGTTCACAAGCCTCGAAGGAAGGCTACCATGCAATGCAAAAACCGCAGCCAGAACCTTAAATCTTCACAGGTCAAGCGAGACTTCCGTCTGCGCTTCATATATCTTATATCCACCTGTAGTATTTAGGGTTTAGGCTTGAGGGTTTAGGGCTTCGGCTACTGTAGCCCCAAACCCTACCAAATAGTAGGTATAACCCTTAAAACGGCGAAGTTGCAGCTCTTGTGAGCGGCCCACCTCGAACCCCGAATCGGCCAGACTTCCTAATGGCTACTATAAAGATGAGTATGCCGATTATATTCCTGTTATGAAAATTTGTTATTATTATCATAAACCCTTAGTAAACCCAATAATCCCTCCTCCCTTATCCCTTAACCCTCAACTGCTCCTGCGGCCCAACAGCGGATGCCCTTTTTGACTGCCCGCTCCTGGGCGACTTGGCCCTTCCGGAATATTGGCTAAATCAAGGGGCCTTAATAATTTTAATAGGGGTTGAGGTATATTATACTATAATTATCCCAAAACCCTATTCTAACTGTTAAGGCCCCTACATTAGCGTGTCAGGTTCGGGGTTTAAGGTTCGGGGTCTTGGGTGTTTTGAGAGGTTTAGGGCTTAGGGTCTGATACGGCTCCTTGAAGGGCTTTGGGTTTAAAACTTGTGGTTTCGGGTGTTTTAAGGGCTTGCAGGGTTCATAGAGCTAGCATTGGGAGATGCATTTCAGGGTGTATGTAGGGCTTCAGGGCTTGGGGATGTAAGGTTCACGGTGTACATGAAGGGGTTCAGGGTTTAGGGTTTCGGCTTAGTAAGGACGCTTAACCGCACAGTAGCTGCAGGTGGCTGTAGTCAGCCGTTCAGCCAGTGAGGCTTTTACAGTGAGGCTTTTAACCCGGCTTCAGACTACGGGAGTAAATGGGGTCTAGGGCTTAACATGCAGTGGAGCAGAACAGCAAAGACGGGCCTGGATTTGATAGGAGCAGCTAACGTCAACAAAGGCCCTAGTAGGCGTCATAACCCCACCCCTGTGCAGGACCCCACGCCCCTCCTGAACAAGGCCCTGCTATCCCTACTATCCCGGGTGCTGATTGTAGCTTATGCCCCGAGAAAGCATTTCGCCAAGTCTCGATAATCTTGGTCTTCTCTCGTCCCAGGTCATCGCCATACCGCTTCACGGTATAGATTCCAGGACCTCTGGTAAGCTGCAGCCCACGCCGAAACCATAAGAACAACCTCCAACCGATTTAAATTCTAAGCCCATTATAGGTGGGTA
>CAJNDV010022892.1:13332-25155 GCA_905221635.1 Symbiodinium sp. CCMP2456
ATTATTAAGGCTCCTACATTAACTATGAAGCCCAGCCGGGCTGCTCGGGCGAGGCCGGGATCTCCGCCCAAAGCAGGCGAAAGTGGCAGCGGCCACAGGGGTAGTCCTCTCTCGATATGTGTATAGTCTATATAAATAGCTAAATACATATATATATATATATACATATATTATATATATATGTGTGTGTATAAGTATTTATACAAGTTTTCACATATGTATATGCCTGTGTATATGTAAATGTATATGTACTATATATATATACACATCTGTGCGCAAACCACGAATCGCATGAACGGAGGAACGAACGAGTGCATGAATGAATGAATGAATGAATGAATGCATGACTGAATGGATGAATGAATGGAATGAACGAATGAGTGAATCAACGAACGAATGAATGAATTAATGAATGAACGAATGGACGAACGAACGAAGGAATGAAGGAAGGAATGGATGAAGTAATAAATGCATGAATGAAGGCATGAATGCATGAATGAATCAATTGATGGATTGGAATGAATGAATGAACGAATGAATAAACGAATGATTGAATGAATGAATGAACGAATGACTGAATGAATGAAATGAATGAGTGAATGAATGAATGAATGAATGAATGAAGTGGAATGGAAAGCAATGGAAATGACAGGAATGGAATGGAAAGGAATGGAATGGAATTGAATGGACTGGAATGGATGCATGAATGAATGAATGACTGCAGGAATGAATACATGAATGGACGACCTATTGAACTAAAACTGAAGAGAATGTGTGTGTGTGTATCTATGCATATATATATATATACACGTATACATACAACCACATTATATAACGACTATACAGCAAGCCAACAAACACTCCGGCAAACGGACAAACACGTATGTATACATATATATATATATGTATATATATATATATGCACACATCTGTGTATAAATAAATAAATAAATATAAATATAAATATATATATATATATATATGTAAACGTGTGGTGAAAGATGCATCTAGACATTGTATATCTAGTTTTGCTTTTTTGGAAAGGAGATGGATAGGAATGCAGGTGTCGATGCAGCTTCGTCGACATGATGATGACTTTGATGGTGATGATGACGATGATGATGATGACGATGGTGATGCTGCTGATGATGATGATGATGATGATCCTGACGATGATGACGGCGACGATGATGATGATGCTGATGGTAGTATGGGCAGGCTCAGTTGGGGTATGGGTATGTATGTTATGTGCGCTTTCGAGAGGTTTCTTTGCAGCGTTCTGGGGTTGAGGGTAAGAGGCTGCACTTGACAAGGTGTGGTCTTCGTGTGGGGACTGGTATGAGGCTTCGGAGGCTTCGCCGTTTCTTGCACAGTGGTGTTGGAGGTTTTGCAAGCATCTGAAAGACCTGACCACATAAGCCGTCGGTCACGGCCCCAGCAACTGCTACGTTACATCGCACGGCGGGAATAACATCTCCGCTATGAAGAGCGCTCCAAGGCCTAGCCGCACTCGAACAGACTTCATGATCTAATTCCAGAAAGGAATGAGTTCAGGACTTAGGGTGCAGGGAGTAATGTAGAAGGGAAATTCCAGAAAGGAATGAGTACCCATAGTAGTTCCTTTTTGGGTTCATATTTGGAATCCGAAAGGGTAATCCCAAAAAGGAACTACTATGGGGCCTATGGGTAATGTAGAAGGGAATGATAGGTTTCATGTTGAAAGTATCCTTTTGCCGGCAAGGAGCCCTTACATGTCCTGGTCCCTACCTCAACCTGCCAACATGTTGTATCCATGACGGGGTTTTAAGCTGGACACGTTCAACCGAGTGCGACAAGAAACCGAACGACAAAAGTTAGGAACACCTCGAACCTTCATGGGGTCTTGGTTGTAAGTTGTGGTATATTCGTTAGGCAAGGTATCCTGCCCTAAATCCTAAACCCGATACATCAGCGGGCGCACCGGCCAATGCGGATCGTTTACCAGAATCACCTGCGCCATGGCCGTAAACATTACACGTGGATCTTCGTTTCTTTAGGGCTCTGAAGCTATAGGAAGCCTGCCATTCTGGATTTGGTACCGTAGTGCCGTAGGGCTCCGGGGTTTAAGGAAATCAAGCTTTGCAGCCAACGGAAGGTCTGACACAACCAGCTCCTGCACCCAGATACGGGGATATAAGGCTGCGCTTGGTTGTTCTGATGTAGGCATCATTCATGAGTCCCTGGGTCAATGACGAAACTACATAGGGCTAAATACTGTTTTGGCTTAAGGGTTTAGGGTTTTGGGATATAGGGTTTTGGCTTTAAGGGCATATTCCTTGGCCAGAGGGGGGTGTTTTCGAGTGTCTGGGCAGCTTGACCGATGCAGAGCATCCGAAACAGAAACCCTCACAACCGGTAATGTAGGAACCTGACTAAGAAACCCAGGCCCTCTAACCCCTAAACCCTAAACCCTATAGGATTTAGAAAAAAGAATCCTAATAGGGACCCCGGATTTCTTAAGCAGGTTCCTATATAATACTGTTTCTTAGGCTTCCTGAAGATCGCAAGCGTAGAATATACCGTACCCCCAACATTATATTCTCATTCTTAAGCCCCCTCAATATGCTCCCAAAGGGTCCTAGGTAGTGTTATGGGCCAGTTATGGGGAATACTTTCCCAAATCATAATAAGGACTCCTCATGTAGAAACCCTACATTCTACCATACAAGTACTTTGGACCCTTTGGGGTTACGACAGTGCAAGAAATGGAAACCCCCAGACCCTAAGCCTGGGGGGCCGCAAACCTCGACACTGTTTAGGGTTTAGGGTGCAGGGTTTAGGGTTTAGGGGAGAGGCCCCCAGAAGCGACCCTAATCCAAAGACCCTATATAACCCTTATATACCCCTTATAGAGTCTCATAAAGCCCCTAGAAAAACCCCAAGGGTCCCTTTAAGGGTCCTTCCTTTAGTCCCTTGAACTGATCGCTTGAACCCGAGCCCCAAACCTTAAACACCCTGACCTATAGGCTAAACCCTAAACACCCTGACCTTTCGGCCCTAAATCCCCGAAGCTCTTTATCCCGATACCCAGTGCCCGAACCTCCAAATCCCGGAAACTCGCTCTAGAACCTTGGTGTTGGGGGGTTTACCTTAAGAACAAAAAGAACCTTAAAAGTAGGGGCCCTTTACCCTTATACTATGAATCCCTATATGGTCTATGAACCCTAAACCCTTTTAGGGCTCTTTTCGTCCTTAAGGTAGGGTTTAGGGTAGTTTATGTTGCTGTGATTTGTCCATCCTCCGGGGTTAAAGTTTCAGGCACCCAGCAAGCCCCATCAAAAACCATGGAACATCCTAAACCTTGAACCCTACGCCCTAAACCCTGAACAGGCCGTAAGGCCCTAAACTTGAAACCATGCGGTTTAGGGTTTAGTTTAGGGCTTAGGGATGCGAAGCCCGGAAGAATCTGGCCTTGTGCCGCGCATTGCACAAGAGCGGCAGCAAGCATTGTGCCTGCACGTGGGAGATTTAAGCTTATAGAGTTCGGTTAGGGTCCAGGGTTGAGGTTACAGGCTTAGGGTTCTCTGTGTCCCTTTTGGGGTCCTTCTTATAAGGGTGTCGTACTATATTGAGGACCTTAAAAGGGACCCTAACTTAGAGAACTACCATATGGGGTTCGGTCCGGGTACAGGGTTGAGGGTATAGGATTTAGGATGATTTGGGGGTTTGGTCTTGGCATAACTCAGTGCTTAGCGTTTGTATGCCCAGGGCGTCTCGGTTCTGATGCGAGGGGCTGAAGGGAGAACCTTTCCCCTAAACCCTAAACCCTAAACCGTGCTATTGACACACCGATCTCTACATCCGAAACTCGAACCTACAGCCGAAGGAAGATTAAAACTAATGTTTGCAACCCTGACCCTCACGAAGTGTTCATGTACCCTTCGAATTCCTGTGCATGACCCGACAGGGCGTTTAAACACCGACAAGAACAAAAACACATGCACCCGACTGCCAAAACCCTGAACCCCACAAGAAAGCCAAACACAAAGACTGATAGCTAACAAAGCAAAGCCGACCCTTCGGGAACAATAAAACATCTGCGGTGGACGCAATGCCCTTCCAGAATGCAGCTGCTTGCCTCGTAGTCGAAGCCATGGGAGGGACCTGCTGCAGGAGCTGCCCTAACATAGCGGGCTCGGCACTTGGAATTGGGTTTAGGGTTTAGGGTTTAGGCTTTAACAGGGTTCGCGGAAGGTGCTATGAGCAATATGGAAGGCTAATAAGGAACATTTCAGAATGTATCGAGTTGTCTTAGGCTTCTATATTCAACCCTAAGCCTTGTCAGTGGACCCAAAATCTTAAACCTCAGAACCCCAAACCCTAAACCCTAAACCCTAAAACCCTAAACCCTAAACCCTAAACCCCAAACCCCTGAGCCCTGAACCCATGATCCCCCATGGGCCCAGCTCGTCCTGTCACGTCTTGGATCTTAAGAAAAGCTGTCCGTGTCACTATGGGTAGTTCTCCGAAGTAGGGTCCCTGTTAGCTCCCAAGAATAGTACCGGCACCCTTTTTGTTAAAGGGACCCCAAACTATACAGAACTTAGACCCCTAGCAAAAATTATAATGTTAGCTGCTTCTTAGGGTTTATAGTAGCCAAAGATTAACAATTCTTTCTAAGTACCCCTAAGCAAAAGCAAGGGACCACAATGTTAGAGAACTATCATATCCATGTTGTTCGTCTGGGCTTTGAAGTAACCAGGGAGAAAGAGGTATAGACTTTCATTTCATAATGGCTCCTTTAAGGAACAGGTCCCAAACAAAAGTATTAAAGTATGGTACTCCAAAGCCCAGTCGTTGTTGGTACCGAAACCGTGGCATGCTCCCCAATGACCCTGAAGGGGTGAGTACCCCAGCCCAAACAGGATTAGGGTTTAGGGTTTAGGGTTTAGGGTTTAGGGATTAGGGTTTAGGGTTTAGGGTTTAGGGTTTAGGGTTTAGGGCGTATGGTAGGGTTATATGAGCCCTAAAGGGTTACAGGTTACCTACTACTCAGCTTCTGAGTAAGTGCCTCTTTGAGAAGGAAAGCCTCCGCCAACCTGTCTATTGCAAGAACGGGGCCGGGAGGCCGGGACCACACCTGAATCACATGAAGATAAGTTTACAGGTTTAGGGTTTAGGGTTTTGTAACTTTAAATTTAAACAAATCATATCCAGAAATGCCACAAAGTTAATTTCAAAATGATCCAGGGACTGAGCAAGCATAAGTCAAAGCAAGGTACTGATCCTCTACAGAACCATTTGACTGACGTAATATAGGGGCCTTAAGAACTTAGAATTGGGTTTGGGGACCAATTCTTCTAGAATTATAATAGGGCACCCCCAAAATAGTATAGGTAATTATCTAGGCCCCTCTATTACTTCAACACTATTCGAAACACCCATGCCTTCAAACCAGATCAGCAAAGTGGAGGGCACGGGACCAATCCGAAACCCAAAACTCGAGATGAAAGCCAAACCTACGGCACCCTCAAACCCTGCAAACCAAAAGGTGTTTAGGGTTTAGGGTTTAGGGTTTAGGGTTTAGGGTACCAAAAGGTGAAGGCCCCTTCAATACAAGGTGTAACCCCTTGAAACACATTGATCACTAGAGTCACCCCAAACTGTAAGGCTACGCCCTTCACCACGAAATCGCCAGCTAAACGTCATTCTTCAACCCAAAGCCCTGAACCCGAAACACTAACCCTAAGGGTCCATGTACCCAAATAGAAGATACTTTGGCCCCAAAGTACCCAAATAGGGACTACTTGAAGGCCAAAGTATCTCCTGTTTGGGTACATGGAGCATTTGGGTAAGCCCTAAACCCACCGCTTGCCTCCGATCTTGGTTGCCCAGAAAAAGTTGAGCTCTGACCTTGCACGCTTTAAGGCTACAGGATCCGAGTGTAGGGCTTAGGGTCGTCTAGAGGGTTTCTACAGGGTAGCTTTTTATTGGGAGTTCACGAACGATCTCACTGCTTACTTTCTTAACGACTCAATCTTTCCCCAAAACCTACGCCCTAAGTCGGGTGTTATTATTATTGCTATTGTTACTATTATTAGTAGTATTATTGCTATGGTTGTTGTTATTGCTGGCAGTATTAATACGCTGTTCTCATTAGTAAAAACTTTACTAATGATTCTGGCTAACTGATTGTTATTGTTACTGCCTTTAGGGTTAATATTGTTGATCATTGTTAGTTTTGTTGTTAGTTGTACTAGTGTTAATACTGCTATTGATATTGAGCATGATGATTCCTACTAACATTTTGGTCATGAAGGCTCTTGTGTTTTATCACTATTGTTAACATGAATATTATCTTCAGTATCACTATGGTACACGCATGTGTGAGAATATGTATGCACGCATGGAAGTATGCATGTATGTATGTAGGTATGTATGTATATGTATATGTATATGTATGTGTATGTGTATATGTATATGCATATGCATATGCATATGCATATGTACGTGTATGTGTAAAGATATGTACATGTATAAGTCCATGTATATGTATATGTATATGTGTATGTATGTGTATATACATATATATATATATATATATACATGTATATATGTAGGGATTGAACAGGGGAAAGTGTTTGCTATTCGGTTCGTTCTTTTTCAGGGCCCCAAGATATGCGAAGTTCAGGTTTCTCCACTCGGACTTAGCTAAGCAATTGTGCTTGAGAGTTCAAGGCTTGGGGTATAGGGTTCAGGGTTTATAGGGTTTTCAAGTTAGGATTCAAGGCTCAGGGTTTAGGGATCTGCATGCTGAGCTATGAACTCGTCACCTTCGTGGGTCACCAGCCTGCAAGGCAAGGAAGTTGAGCTGCTGAGATGTGCAAGGAATCCCCAGAGGGCCACTCCCCCAACAAGGACCCACCAACATTTCAAAAGAGCTCTTGAAGCACTCACCGATTATGAGCAGGATAAGAGCCCTCTTTCTTGGTGTAGAGTAGGCGTGCGTCTAAGATCTTGTGATGGCAACCCTACTTCCTAAGCATACACCCCCAAGTATCGGAACTCATTCAATGGACCCTAAACCCCTCTAAGCCCTAAACCCTCATGGACCAGACCCTCACTTCCGAGACTCTATACAAAGGTAGCTCTGAAAAGATGGAATTGCTGGGTTCGTTTTTTCTGTAAGGGCCTTAGATTTTGGAATAGGGTTATGGGGTCCATTATACTATAAGTATAATGAGGAACCCCTCAAACATAGTGTTGTAATTATTTAGGCCCCTATCGGGTTGGTGAAGGTTCCGGTGGTGAGGGAGCTTTGAACTCCTATAGGCCAGGCTTCGGAATATCAGAAGTGATGGTTTTGGATCCCCAGGGGTCGGCTTCACCAGCCGTGAGAGGTCTAGCTAGGCTCCGGGTCAAACCAAAACAGCAACCAATCATTCTCCAAAATCTGTACCCACCTCAATTCCGGTTGAGGGCATCTTCCTTGATAGGAGGGGGAGCTGTGCGACCTGTTTGGTCATCCACTCAGCATTTTGCATCTAGGGCCCTGGCTCCATACGAGCTCAAAAATCTCTGTATTTCTCTTTCTCTCTCTCTCGCTTACATGTTTATTTCTAGATATTTGTATGTGAATGTATATACGCACGTACAAATAGCTCACTCAAAGCTGTACGTGGGAACACGTATTGGTATACATTCACATGTTTAGAGCAACAAATTGAGAAATCCACTACTCCTGTAGATTAAATAGGCGATTTGAGGATCAAAACCACCCCCGGAGCCACCGCAACCGGCAAGTCGAGAACATTACTCATACTTGCTAGGCTCTTCAGCAACCCATTGGGAAAAAACATATATATATATATATATAGTATATTTCTGGGTGAGCTATATCATAGTCTAGGAGGAAACCCGAAACCAAAAAAGTAAACACCATATTTCACTGGACAACCTTGTTAAGCTAGAGCTCTGATTAACAAAACCCATGTCTTTAAGGGCCTTCATACTTTAGAGTATTAGGATCCCTCTTTCAGAACTTCTAAGCCAGGGCGATTTATGCATCGGTGGTTTCGGTTGCTTCCATCACCCCTGGACGAAGCAGCACATTGAGACTTTCGCAAAACTCGGAACCCCTCCACATTTGAACCAAAGAAGCACCCCAACATCCCTGAATCACGCGTCAATTGCGGAGGCTCCCTATCAAACTTGAAAGGGCTTGTCTTACGTATAGTCTCCATTGCAGGTCCTTGTTGTTGTTGTTCCTTTTTTGTTAACAGTTTTTTTCATGGTTAAGATCGTAGAATATGAACTTGGTTAACCCAAAACAGGAACTACAATGATGGAGACTATAGGTACTTAACCAAAATTGGAGTCTCTAGACTATCTTGAAGCACCCAGCGATAGCAAAATAGTGCCGGGCGCGCCCCTCTCCGTGCTCCAAGACGAGGGGATGCCGCCAGTGGCTGATCTGCCTCGGATTTTTGGATTCGTAGTAGGGTTGAGGGTTTGGGACTTAAGGTGGTGGACTATAGGGCTTGTAGGGTTCAGGGTTTCAGCTTACGGTTTATGTTCTAGTCTAACGGTGCACCTGTAGCCTCCAGTGCTAACTCCTTTCTTTGCTTACTAAGATTGACTACTCATTTCTATGACTTGGATCCTATTATCTTAACAATCAAACCAAGTAACCCCAACAGGAACTGCAACGGAGACTATAGTATGTTAGGATTGCGGGCTGAAACGAAGTACCCAGGACGACGACGACGACCACCACCACCACGAGCATATGTACTAGCCCGATCTAGCATTTAGGGTTTAAGAAGTACTGATAATCCCAAGTGACAGCCCACACCCTCCAATTCCCTCCCTAAACCCTAAACCCTAAACCCTAAACCCTAAACCCTTATCCCTGGGGCATTGTTGGCAGTCACACGACTCCTTAACGTTTCACGCTAAATCCTTGCTGCCGGTAAGCAAGAGATTCAGCCCACGCAGCTGTTCCATGCCGACCTGGCTTGGTTCATTTTAAAAGAAGTTGAAGAATTACTAGAGTTTGCTTAGGCTTCAGAGCCCTAACCCTAAACCCTAAACCCTAAACCCTAAACCGTAATTTGGAGAATTACTAATTAGGGTTTGCTTAGGCTTCAGAGCTTAGGACTTGAGGTTTGGGTGGGGGCTTGATCACGGTTTAGGGCTTAGGGTTTAGGGTTATGTTACAAGGGGTTTAGGGTTTAGGGTTTAGGATTATGTTACAAGGGACTACCAATTTCTCAGGCCATTTGCTGTAGGTTTCGATGTAGGCCATTGGGTTTCCAGCCTAGCGTTTCTTCACTAGAAAGCATCGATGAGTTACGTAGCGGTATGCACTTGGGCTGCAAGCATGGGACCCTGAACCGACCAATGACAGGTCGATGGATCTACCCTAAACCCTAAACCCTAAACCCTAAACCCGAAACCCTAAACCCTAGACCCTAAACCCTAAACCCTAAACCCTGAACCCAGGAAGGCGTCGTCGGGCTTAAGAGTTAAGGGTTCTAGCATGGCAGGGCTCTCCCTAAGGGTCCATGTGCTCATATAATAGATACATTGGCCCAATGTGGTCCCTATATAGGTACTTTAGGGCCCATGCATATGCTATATGAGCACATGGACCTTGAGGGTCTGTTGTGCAGGCACAAGAGGCGTTTAAGGTCTTTGTGGGTTGAAGTTCCGGTTTTGGGTGCAGGGAGGGGTTCAAGGTTTGGAACCCTAAACCCAAAACCCTAAACCCTAAACCCTAAGGGATTTGGGAATCATGCTTTGCGCTTTGCACGTTGAATCGCTTGAGCTCAGTTAGGACGGCGACGATTGAGGATTTCGAACTCAAGGCAGCTCGCGCGGAAACTTTGCATGCTGTACAAAAGAGGCCTTATGAAATAAGAACAGGGTGTTGGGGTATTATATTGTAATACAATGAGGAACTCTATGAAATAGTATAAGTGTTTATTTGGGTCCCTATATTCGTCTAGGGTCTGCGTTTATTTGGGTCCCTATATTCGTATAGGGTCTGGGGTTGAGGATGTTTCGGAAACTTCAAGTGAGCTCTGGCCAAACCCAATGACGAGGCCGTGAATGCCCAACCC
The DNA here is from genome assembly GCA_905221635.1 of Symbiodinium sp. CCMP2456. Taxonomy (NCBI): domain Eukaryota; class Dinophyceae; order Suessiales; family Symbiodiniaceae; genus Symbiodinium; species Symbiodinium sp. CCMP2456. The sequence goes on from CAJNDV010022892.1 coordinate 23,436, forward strand.
ATATCGCACTGTAAACCCTTGTCGGGTTTAGGGTTTAGGGCTGAGGCTCGAAACAAGGAAGGGTGTAGGGTTTGGTATTTACGGTTAGGCTCAAAACAAGGAACCCTGAACTCATTGCAAAAGCCGTTGTGCAAGCCTGTAGAACCAAAAAGCCTAAGCCTCATGACATTCAAGGCCCACAGGCCCTAAGCGAGGCGAGTGCACCGGATTCGTATATCGCCAGGCTGCATAGCCTCCAGAATCAACGTGCATATGGGTGGTTGTCAAAATTATGGTCCCTTTTTGGGTCCTTGTTATAATACGGCACCTATTATTTAGGGTACCCCAAAAGGGACCATAATTTTGACAACTACCCATATGTTCAGATTCAAGCAAGAACCGAAAACCCGTCGCCCCTGATGTCGCTCCCGAACTCATAAACTTTAACATGCAAAACCTTCCAACTTAAAACCCAAAGCCCTAAACCAAATATATATATATATATATATATCTTAAAAAATCACCCAGAAGAAGTAAATCATGCTTCTCTTCACACGCCACAACCCCAAAGGGTCCAAGTACTAGTATAGTATATACTTTGGGGGCCCAAAGACCTACTAAGTACCTACTATAATGGTAATTGGACCCTTTGAGAACAGTCCCCTCTCCAGGCAGGATCTAGGGAACTTGTACTCCAGATTCTTAGGCAGGACTATAGGTAGATTCTTAGGCTAATCCCGAAACCCTAAACCCTAAACCATAAATCTGAAATACTTAGGGAACTTATACTCTAGGTTCTTAACCCTAAACCATAAATCTGAAATACTTAAAGTTCTTATACCCTAGATTCTTAGGCAGGAAATCCTTCTTTCAGAAATACTTAGAAAAGTTATACTCTAGGTTCTTAGGCAGGATTTTATTTGTTCAGGCCTCCAGGGGGCGAAAGGACCGCCTCCGTCAGCGCACGAACCGTCGCCGCAACTTCCGGCAGCGGCAAGGGCTGCCCTTGGAAGGTCCTCCGGTTTAGGGTTTTAGGGTTTAGGGTTTAGGGTTTAGGGTTTAGGGTTTAGGGTCTACGGTCGAGGGTTTAGGGTTTAGGGTTTAGGGGTTTAAGGTAGGGGCCTGATGAAGTAGAATCGAGTGTTTGGGGCTCACTATACTATAATCATAATAAGGAACCCGAAAATAGTACAGATAAATTATTTTAGGCCCCTACATTACGGCTGCGGGTGTAGAGTGCTCTGTTGTGCTGGCAAGCTCCGGGAGGTATTCTAGCCAAGTTTCGACATAAGCCCAAGCCTTACGCCAAAAGCTGTTTTTGTCGGGAGATGCTGGTAAAGGGTGAAGGTTCAGAGTTTAGGAGTTTAGGGTGATTCAGATTGCGTTGACGCCCGAAACCTATGTACAGTACTCACAACATTGAACACCTTTTCCGGTTTGCAAAGAAATCCGTGGAAGGCTCGCTCATGGTGAGCTTTGATGCTTGCTGGCTCGCTTTGTTTATCCAGGCCCCGCACCCCTACGGATCAGAAGTCGCCGGTCCTGTGTATGTGGCCCTCATTGATCGCGCGCAGGGGCATCTCGGAAGCATGCAGAGATTAGGGATTGAAGCTTCATGTAAGACATACAGGCTGTGAGTGGGATCTATTTGCCACGTGGCGTAGGATTTATCTAGTGTTGTCACACACTCATAAAATCGAGTCCAGCCTCTGACCCTGTAATAGAATATGGCTAAACCCTA
>CAJNDV010022903.1:1065-14640 GCA_905221635.1 Symbiodinium sp. CCMP2456
GACGAAATGAACCCCAAAAGGTTTTCAGGTTCATATACCATATAGGGATTCATAGTATAAGTGTATAGGGCCCCTACTTATAAGGGTCATGTGGTCTCCAAGGTTCCGGATGTGATAGAGATGTGCAGGCCCGTCATAGACTTTAAAGCCTCGCGGCTGCGGACGGCGGAAAGACACGGAAAGATCCGAAGCATGACTCTGCGCCCTAAACCCTAAACCCTAAACCCTAAGCCTTGAAACACGTATGCAAGCAGGCGTCGGCAAGAACCTGAAGGACCACCTCTACATTTGCGTCCCAGTCGCCGGTCTGGGTGTGTCTGGTGGAGAGCTGCTGAAGGGCATCGGCATGCACGAGGAGCGGGTTGAAGGGTTCAGGGTTTAGGGTTTAGGGTTCAGGGTTCAGGGTTTAGGGTTTAGGGTTTAGGGTTTAGGGTTCAGGGTTTAGGGTTTAGGGTTTAGGGTTCAGGGTGGAGGTTTTGAGGTCCGAGTATTCCCTGAGTGATAGCCCCTCCGTATCTTTATACCACAATACCCACCCGAAAGAATTATACTGTTCATAAATGTCCAGTTGTTATTCCCCTCTCAAGGCGTATGATGACACTATAACCATACAGGACCCTATAACTGCCTGATAAAAAGGGTTCAGGTTTGGGGTGATCTATGTAGAGCCGAACTCGCGGTGCTAAGGTTCGCACTTTGCGTATAGTGGTTAGGGCTTCCATGACAAGGTCCTAATAAACGTTTGAATCGATCAAAACTCTCAGATAGCTATAAGGGCAGTTCTCTAAATTAGGGTCCCTTTTTGGGTCCCCAACATAGTACGGCACCCTTATAAAAAGGACCCCAAAAGGGACCCTAATTTAGAGAACTACCCATATGTTATACCGGTCTCATGCTAAACCCTAAACCCTAAACCCCTAGTGTAATGTCTCCCATTTAGCAGGATACTTCTGCCTTCGAAGAGTACCTCAAGACCGGACGAGGCCCGTTCACACGCCCGAGTCAAGGGGAATTACGGATTTCCGACCTCGTTTAGGGTTCAGGGTTCAGGGATCAGGGTTTAGGGTTCAGGGTTTAGGGTTTAGGCTTTAGGGTTCTTAGGGTTTCGATGTTGAGGCTTTGGGGTGTGGGATCTAGGGTAAAGAGAGCTTTTGCTTAAGTGGCTCTACACCAGACCTTCCAAAATCCATTAACTCAGGAGTATACCTTAAATCATATGAGGGATTCATGCATAACTGCAGGTATACTAGGGTTTAGGGTTTAGGGTTTAGGGTTTAGGATTACATAATTAAGGGATTTTTGTAAGGTCTGGGCAGGGTTCTTGTCCAGCTTGAAGCTTTCGCAAGCGCGAGATTCCCTGAGGAAGAACCGAGTTCCCCAATGAGGATCTACAGACCCTAACCTTAAGGACGAAATGAACCCCAAAAGGCTTTCAGGTTCATATACCATATAGGGATTCATAGCATAAGGGTATAGGGCCCGTACTTATAAGGGTCATGTGGTCCCCAAGGAAAGCTCGTTGGATTACTCGTTGGAGTAAAGTTACGGGTGGGAAGCAACCGTCAAGCACTAGGTTGCTCATGTAAGCAGTCCGGGATAAGGGTTCTGGGTTCAGGAATTACGGCACCCGCTTTTGGAAGAATCACGATAAGCCTTGTGACAGCTTTGTCAAAACATGTATCATCCTTACATCCTGATTCCAAAACCCGGAACCCTGACCCCTCCACAACAGAAAGACACTCCACCCTAAACCCTACATGAACAAATCATTAGCCCTAAACCCCCGATAGCACCAGAAATCGAAATCCGAAACCATTCTCGGACAAGAACCCCTTAAACACAACGAAGCAAACCAAGACCTGATTTATTTCTGAACAAGCTAACCTAGGCCCCTTTGAAGTAGACTTTGCGGGTCATAATCCTTATAGCCCCATATAGAACCCATAGTGTATCCCTTATAGAACCCTTTCGATCGTAGTCCTAAGTGTCAAGCCCTGGAATCGCAGACCCTGCACCATAAGCCTTCCTAAACCCATATGATATCCCTAAATACGAAACCCGAAACGGCGAGCCCCAAACCCAAAGCCGTTACAGTACCCTTAAATCCTAAACTCCAACAAAGCGTATACCCCCCTCACAGTATCCCTAAATCTTAGACCTCAAACCCTAACTCGAAACCTTAAATCCTAAATCCTAAACCTTATAAACCCTATCCAAATCCTTAACCCCTATAAATCCTAAACCCTAAACGGCCCTAAACCCTAAACCCCAAAGCAAAGAGAGTTGAAGGCCTGGCGGCGACCGGCCTGTATGAGGCCAGCGGCTTCTACAGCAGTGGCCTCAAGCCTTCGAACCCCTTGGCACAGGAGCGTTCTGTGCGCGGAGGGTTCAGGGGAGTAGGGTTTGGGGTTTAGGGTTTAGGGTTAGAGGTTTAGGGGTTTAGGGGTTTAGGGTTAGGGTGTAGGGTGGGTTGAGTGGAGTACGACTTTTGCCCATAGGCCCCAAAGTAGTTCGTTTTGGGGTTCACATATAGAATCCTATAAGGTAGCCCCAAAAAGGGACTACTATGGGGCCTATGGGTAGTTAAGGGGTCGGAATATCTGGCATGAAGAAAGGTATCAGTACCCCCTTGCAGTTCCAATCATAAACATGGAGTAATGGAGCCCGCAACTATTCTAAGTATTCAGGCCCCTAGATCATGTTCTTCGGGAGGGGCATTAAGCTAAGAAGCATCAAGGCCAAGTACCCACAACCCGCAGCCTTAAGCCTCAGACCCCAAAAGCAACTAGATGTAGAATCCCGTGAACTTAACCTCTAAGCGCCGAATCCACAAAACGTGTCACAGCAAGTTCAAAGCTCGTATCATCAGGACGGCCAGATCTCCTTCTGCTGCAGCGCATCCCTGCCCAGCCTTTGGAGTATGAACTTCGGCATCAAGGACTTCACCGAGGACAACTGGACGCTTGGCATGATAGTCTGTTGTTTGATGTTTGCGCGCGCGCGTGTGTGTGTGTGTGTTTGCTTGTTTGTTGTGTTTTTGGTTTTAAGTTTTGTCCGTGAGTGTGTGTTGTTTCAAGTTTTGTTCGGGGTGTAAGGATCCCTGTTTCAGAACCAAGTATGCCAGCTATGACTATGACTTTAGCTTGTGTTCCTTCTTATGATAGCTGTTGCCATCTCCGTGAATTTGTGCATTCTTACTCTGTTGCCATGAACTGACACATCGATCACAGTTGCTGATGCTCGCTTTGCCTCCCCGCCTCAATGTCTTTTGCGGATCCAGTCCTCAGACTTTGTGCCATGTTGGTTCTGCAAAACCTACTGTTGGGATGGTTGTAACTGGAGAGCCAAACCCAAAGCTCAAGTCCATGACAATCCCCTAAACCCTAAACCCTAAACCCTAAACCCTAAATCCTCCATCTCTATTATGGCCGCCTCAGGTGTTGCACGTGCGCAGCACAAGGGTTGGGGTGTTCGTGCGGCTTGCGGCTGAGACCTGTGGTGCTTCCTTATCAGCATATACACGTTTGAGCCGGCCTACGTGTCGAATGCCAATACTCACAGAATTAATTCATTCAGGCGTCAGTAGGATCTGCTTAGACCTTAGAGCTCTTGCTGGCGTGCTTGCAAGACAGACCTTTTTGTTTTGAGATGTACGGTGAAGCAATCTTAGATGTTGGGCACATCAAGCAGCTATGGCTTCTTGTGAGGTTCCACGTTCCCAAATCTTAGGGTTTCAGGTCCCAAAATCTGTTCAGCGTATAGTATCGGGACTTAGTGCCCTATTGTTTGGGTCTTTGAAACCTCTAGTAGCGAAAGATCTACCTTGACGCTTATATACCTATATGGATAGTTCTCTAAACTAGTGTTCCTTTTAGGCTCCAATCGCCTGTCTTTAAGGGCCCATTAATAGAGCCGTTAAGGCCTCAAGGTCTTGAATCCTGGGTATCTAGGGCATACCGCCTGGTAGTTTGGGGGTCTAGGTAGGGCTTAGGGCTTCGGGCTGACACCCTAAACCCTCAACCCTAAACCCTAAACCCCTAAACCCCCAAACCGTAAACCCCTCAACCCTAAATCCCTAAACCCTAAACCCCTAAACCCCTAATCCCCTAAACCCCTAAACCCCTAAACCCTAAGCCCTACTTCCGAAGACTGCAGCACTCCGAGAAGCACGCCTTCGTTTGCCAGGCCCTCAAGCCGAAATCCAACGAACCTGAACCTATCTGGGTGGTTGTCAAAATTATGGTCCTTTTTTTGCCTCCTTATTATAATACGGCACCTATTATTTAGGATATCTCTAAGGGTCCAAAGGACACAGTGCTTAGGTACTTGGGCTTCTGACATTGTGTAGGTTACCATGTGGGAATTTATGATTATGAGGTACTTGGACCCTTAGGGTAACAGACTCATGAGCCCTACCTGGACCCTAAACCCTAAGCCCTAAGCCCTAACCCCGCAAATAACCCATGCTTTTCTAGGGCTCCAGACTAGGGTTTCCTTACCTAAGCCTTTGCTGGTATGCTCTTCAGGGTCCAAGTAAACCCTAAACCCTAAACCCTAAATCCCTAAATCCCTAATCCCGAAGCTGTAGGAATTTCGAGAAGATGTTCAACGAAAATCACCCTGCCGGGATGCTGATCTTCACCTTCAACCGGCCAGAGAGTGTCGGCGACCCGGCAGCGACTTGTGCTCAGATCTTCCAAGATCCCTGAATTCAGGGTTTAGGGTTTAGGGTTTAGGGTCCTTATGCCTTAGCTTCTAGCAGGATCCCTTATATATGATTTAAGGCTTATTCCTGAATTCAGGGATTTTGGAAGGTCTGGGTGGGCCATGACGGTGATACGTACATGCACGTGTGTTGAAGTTTGATCAGTCGTGAACCCGCATCCGACCTAGATCTGTCCACACATTTGCTCCACAAGAGCCATCTTCGCTCGTGTCGGGGCCATCTTTCGCCAAGAACAGCAACGACACCGTCCAGGTCGCCCCAAACCCTAACCCCCTATAACCGGGGCAAGTCTCGTTTGGATGAAGAAAAGTAGCTCTTGCACTTTAACAAAGCCCTTATAGACCGTCGTTTCAGGGGCCAAGATGCATCAGAACTCTACGCCTCTTTAGGGCCCAGTAGGGTTTAGGATTTAGGACAGACCTGTAACCCTGATTGGCTCCAGCCTTCGGTACATGTTCCTAGAGTACTGGGAAAGGGTTTAGGGTTGGGGGTTTAGGATTCATGGTTTAGTAAGGTTTAGGATTTAGGGTTTAGGATTTAGGGTTTAGTAGGGTTTAGGATTTAGGATTTAGGATTTAGGGTTTAGCGGATACACTCCTGGCAGCACCTGTTCACGATGGCAGAAATTTGGACCATTGAGAGATATGTTCACTCCCGTTCTTGGGTCTGACTTGTCCCGATTCCGAAGCACAGTCAGATTGAGGGTTCAGGTGTAAGGGTTTAGGCTTAAGGGTTTCGGGTTTAGGGTTTTAGGGCCTTTTAGGGCTTTAAGGTCTAAGCCTGTTTCTGAAAATAGTCGAAAGAGACTGCAGGGAAAAAATCTGCTGGAAGTGGGAGCATGGCATCTTAAACCCTGCAAGCCCGAAGCATCGACTCAACTCATTCAACCTTCAACCCTGGTATTGGCACGCAGGCGAAGTTCGCTTGGCCGGGAAGGATGTGCATGTGCAGCACAACTACCTGACCCATGAGGCCTAAATGAGCAGTCTGTGTGTAATTCATGGTTTGTGTGAATGCAGACGTATGTGCATACATGCATACAAACACATACCTGTCTGTCTAGCAGCATATACAACAAGCCGAAAGCCCAAAACCCAAAACCCTAAACCCTAAACCCTAAACCTCCACCCAATCAGTGAATGTAGGCCGAGGGCTGCCTTCTGGAAGGTCAAGGGACGAAAGGAGCGACCCTTAAAGGGACCCTTGGGGTTATATAGGGGCTTTATAAGACTATATGAGGGATATATAAGGGTTATATAGGGTATTAGGATTAGGGGTCCTTTCTAGGGGTCCCTCCTACTGTCCCTTAAGAATGTCAGACGAGTCGTGTAGTGTTTAGAGTTTAGGGGTTGGCTTCCATGAACACCCTAAACCCTAAACCCTAAACCCTAAACCCTGAGAGTTATCGTTGGAGCAGGATTTCACTGCGTTCACGTAGCACTTGGGGGTTTCCGAAAATAGGGGACCGTAAGAATTTTAGTGCCCAAATAGTAGGATCCTTATTATAAGGACCCACAAAATAAGGTACCCCTAATTTTCGGAAACTTCCACTTGTGAATTCGGTCCCAGTCTCCGAAGTTGTGCGCCCTACGACCTTCCTCTTTGTCATAGTTGGGTAACATTTTACATTTTTAAGGGTACTTAAACCCAACAAGGAATATAAGCTTAGATCTTTAATACTACCCCAACCATGAACTAGTCCTCCCGAGCCTTTTGGCCTTATAGCTATCTCCATCACGTTAGTTCCAGCTCCCAGAACACGCGTACAAATTACAGCTGTATAAGGTTGATGATATACATCCGGCATTACCCATAGTAAGGAATATACCATAGTTCCCATAGTTTAGGGTCCTTAAGGTAATGCGGGATTTATATCATGAGCAGTGCGGACTGTATTGGGAACCTCTACTCTATATCAATTGCTGATTCGATGGCTCCGAGGGATTGAGCCTTTGCGGCTTAGGGCGTATGCAAAAGCTCCTCTTAATCGTGTCGCAACGGAGGCAGATGCCGCGATGTATGTTGCCACCTGCAAGGAGACTCGCCCCGCAGTCGAAAACCCTGAACGATTACTTAACTTAGGGTGAGCGGTTTAGCCGAGCAAACCGGGGCATGTTGGTTTCATGTTGTGTCGGGGACTCGCTACAATAAGGTCCATACTCTTGTGAACCTTGATTGCAATAGGCCCCTAGCCTGTAAGTCCAGACCCTACGCCCCTAAGCCCCAGACCCAAACCCTAAGCCCCTAAACCCTGGCCGAAACGTTTAGGCTTCAATTATCGAGTCAGGGACCGAAGCCATATAGGCGGTGGTGATCCCCACAACCCCGCACAACCCCAAAACCCCAAACCCTGTAAGCCTAAACCCCAAACCCTAAATCCTAAGCCCTAGACCCTACCCATAGGCCCTAAAGTAGTTCTTTTTTGGGGGGTTCCTATATAGAATCCTATAAGGTAACCCCCAAAAGGAACTAGTATGGGGCCTATGGGTATATCCTACGCCCTGAACCGAATCTGTAGCACCTGAAAAACTCCAGGGCCCCGGGAGCACGAAGAGTCCAGGTCGCGGAAGCACTGTGCTTAAGCCTACTACCCAGCCCTTCCAATATCCCTGCATTAATAGGTTTTAAGAATTTTAGGGTTTTGGGTATCCCATTAAACTGTAGTAGGATCCCCAATATGAGTGAAGGTATATTCCTTAAATTAAGGGATGTTGGAAGGTCTGCGCAGTAGGCATTGTCCTAGATCTGAGGTGCCTGAAGGATTCGTATCTTCGCTTAGTAGCTGGGTAGGTAACCTTTCACCCTTTTCGGGTTTATATAATCCTAAACCCTAAACCCTAAACCCTAAACCCTAAACCCTAAACCCTAAACCCTAAACCCTAATCCTTCCATAATTGAAAAGGTTAACCTTTCTGGGGGCCTAGGGTACTCAGCCCCTAAGTTCATCACGGATTCCGAAGCTCAGGCCTTCAAGGCGTAAAGCTGACCCGAAACCTCACTTTAGGGTTTAGGGTTTAGGGTTTAGGGCCTCCATCCCTGAACCCAAACCCCCCCCAACTTGCATGCCGAACACAACCTTGGGGACCAAATGACCCGTAGAAGTAGGGGCCCTATACCCCTATACTATGAATCCCTATATGGTATATGAACCTGAAAACCTTCTGGGGTTCATTTCGTCCTTAAGGAAGCAGCGATTGCAAGGAGGGGATCAAGCTTCTGGACCAACCCTCGCTGAAGGGCTTTGGCGACCTTGAAGTGGCTGGACGTCAATGCTTGGATTCTCTACACCCTAAACCCTAAGCTCGTAGATTAAAAAAAAACCCTAAGCCCTAAACCCTCAACCCCTCAACCCTAAACCCTAAACCCCTAAACCCTAAACCCCTAAACCCTAAACCCTAAACCCTAAACCCTACTATGAGAGGGGTTCAGGGTTGTAGGGTTCAGGGCCGAGGGAGTCTCTGGTTCGATAGCGGCTCCAAGGAGTTCGATACCTACCCATAGGCCCTAAAGTAGTACCTTTTTGGGGGTTCAGGGTTTAGGGTTTAGGGTTTAGAATCCTATAAGGAAACTCCAGAAAGGAACTACTATGGGGCCTCTGGGTAATGATAAGAGAGTTCTATCAGAGTTCTATCTATGAGGGGCTCTAGAAGGGGTTGTATACGAAGCACATCAGGGTCGTGATATATCTCGGTTTTTGTGCGGTGATTTCGAGATAGAATATGCTGAGGATGACTTCCTGGGTCTTCTGGATAAACGAGAGAATCTAGAGAACATGGGGTTAAGGGAGGGGTTTGTTGGGTTTAGGGGTTGGGCGCACAGGGATCTATGAACAGTTCCCTCAGGGTTCTAGAATATCGGTTTGGGGTTCAGGGTTTAGGGGTTTCGCGGGTTAGGGGTTTAGGGTCTAGGGGTCTCTAGGGCTTGAATTAGAGTTCGGGGCTTGGAAGCTTAGGGCCATAGTCCCACAGCGAAAAACTCAACGCTACAAGCCAATCCTGCAGCCCTGAACCGCAACCCTAAACCCTAAACCCTAAACCCTAAACCCTATACCCTAAACCCTAAACCCTAAACCCTCAGCCCAAAACCGCAGCCTCAAGCCTGAAGATCAAATGCCTAAACCACCCATAGGCCCTAAAGTAGGTCCTTTGTTGGGGTTCATATATAGAATCCCATTAATTAGGGAATCCCAAAAAGGAACTACTATGGGGCCTAGGGGCATAAACCCTCAATCTTGCAAGCCCTGGACCCCTAGACTCTTAAAGCCTGTAAAGCCTGAAAACACCCTACCCTAAACCCTAAGCCCCGAAATCCTTACACCACCCTTTAGTGGTCATAGCATGCCACATCAGCCGCAGTGCCAAAGAACTTGCTTTAAGACTCTCATAACATGCAAATCTACAGAGCGCCATATAGCCTGCAACCCCTAAACCCCTAAACTCTCAGCCCACAGCACGAGAACCCGAAGAGGACCCCATCATAGAACCCCAAATGCTGCCCTTTAAGGGTATCCACCCCTAAACCCTAAACCCTAAACCCTAAACCCTAAACCCTACAAGCCTTTATAGGCCCCCTTTGAAGGTGCTGATCCCGAAAGCCTTATCGGAGCGCTTCGGCACGGACCTGCAAAGCGACGCGCTTTGGGAGGCTCGGTGCGGCTTTAGGGTTTTAGGGTGTAGGGTTTAGGGCTTTAGGGTTTAGGGTTTAGGGTTTAGGGTTTAGAGTTTAGGGTTTAGGGTTTAGGGTGTAGAGTTCAGGGTTTAGGGTTTTAGGGTTCAGAATTTAGGCTCGAAGTCTGTAGGCCCAAGCGTCACGTTTACGAAGGCTTGTCACAAGAGTCCTTATGCAGTGATTTAGGGGCTGTATCCAGGGCTGGCTCTCTTGTTGGGTGAAGTGATGCAGCTGACTGCGACGACTTTGTGACAGAGTGAAGGGACGAAAGGCTTGTTCTATGGCATCCGAAACCGTAAACCCCAAACCCGATTCTGTTAGGGGGCAGAGGAGAAGCTGCTAAAAAAACACCGTTGAAATGGTTCAATATCCGAAGACTAGACCGCTTATATCTAGTAGTTAAAAGTGTTTGTAATACCATCTAACGCAATACCCTGTTCTTATTATCAAGGCCTCTCTTTCAAAGCACAAGTCCATGTGAGGGCCTGACCAACCAGCGTAGGGCGTAGGGTTTACAGGATTCCTCAGGGTACTCCAATAAAGGGTATTGTGAGGGCCACGTAGACCCTGAGTAATGAATCCCCTTTCGGTACGATCGCCAATGTTGTATAGGGTCCCTAAACCCTAAACCGTTTATTGTTAGGGTTGCCGAGCAAGTTCATGTACTGTGGACCCGACCCTCAGTGTGCGGACTCATTCCTAGGTAGTATTAGGGAGACCCCTTAAAGGGGACGAACCATACTTATGGCTCTCTTACAAGCGACCTTACTGAGAGAGTCTATATCCCAAGGGTCCCCCTAATCCTAACTCCTACTCATGACAGAAAGCTTGGACTGTCCTAAGCCCTAAGCCCAGCGAAACCGGGACACCCACGACCCTACACCCGAAACCCTAAACGCCAAGCCCCAAAACCCGTCAACCCTAAATCCCCAAACCCTAAACCTTATAGTCCCTAACCCCTAGACACAAACCTTAAACCCTAAACCCTGATCCACCAGTCCAAAATCTGCTATGGCCAGGCCTGGATTCGCTCCTATGCACAGAAACTGCGCTGAATAGCACCAAGGGGTCTATAACACTTCTGTAAGGGATCTAAGCGTTTGAGGTTTTGAGTTTAGGGTTTTGGGATGTTTGGGTGTAGGGCCCTCGAATCCTACCGCTGTAAACCATAGCATTCTACCCATAGGCCCTAAAGTAGTTCCTGCTTGGGGTTCATATATAGAATCCTATAACCCCCTAAACCCTAAACCCCAAAAAGGAACTACTACGGGGCCTATGGGTAGATTTCTGAACCCCGAGATCCGAACCCCTCAAACCCTAAACCCCACATTCCCATCTTCAGTTTAGGGTTTAGGGTTTAGGGTACAGGGTTTAGGGGTTTAGGGTTTAGGGTTTAGGAGTTTAGGGGTTTAGGGTTTAGGGTTTAGGGTGCAGGGTAAGCTTCTCTCCCCTGTAGAGGTTCTTGAGTGTGTTCCAGATAAGTATACTCTATAGAAAGGCTGGAATAATTGACTAGTATGACATTATGACCCCCATTATAGTACGCTACTATCAACCCCGAGCTTATGTTTATATGTTGGCCCCCATGTTTTGTTTTCTAGATCCCTGCGAACGTTGTTGCATGTGATGGCTCCAGACTCGAAAGTGGACTGCCTAGTCGGTATAGCAAGCCGATTCAGGCCTGCTTCCACACCACATGTGTTTGTTTCTTTCTTCTGGAGTGGGGGGGGAGGTTGGCGGGCTCTCCTAAAACCCTAAACCCTAAAACCCTAAAACCCTAAACCCAAAACCCCAAGAGCCCTAAGCCATTTATTGGAACTGAATAGTAGGAGAAAGGGCAGTCTTACTAGGCCGCCTTGAAGGGGAACCTTGGAAGTTGGTCGATTTGCGGCTCGAGCTTGCAAGTCCGTTCCATTAAATGGCTTTGGGTTTTAGGGTTTAGGGTTTTAGGGTTTAGGGTTTAGGGTTTTAGGGTTTATGGGTTTATAAAGGTTTTACTAAGGAGAGCCCCAGATATCGAAACCCAAAACAGGTTTTAGGGTTTAGGGTTTAGGAACAGCCCAATGATTATGCAATCCCATGCATCCTTTTCAACTACCCTCACGCCCTAAACCTTACAGACCCTCAAGCCTGAAGCCCTGAAGCGCCCTAAATCCCCATAAGCCATATAAATCCAAATCCCCTAACCCCTTAAACCCGGAAGCCGTGCATCCTGGACGCAAAGGACGATCTATCATCCTGTGGCAACCTGTGCGCTCAACACAGTCGTGGATCCCGAATGCCGTGTATTTCAGGCGCTCCGTTGGATCGATGATGTTTTTAATGATGTTTCAGCCAGGTGTGGAGGCTTCTAAACCCTACAAATCCTGGCTTCTGAGCCCTGAGCCCTGATCCCTGCTCCTCTTTCCTGATTCCGGAGAGCTTGTACAGGTGGATGGGCTGCGGGTGGCGGATGCAAGCATCATGCCAGATGCCCTGTCCGGCAACACCCAGGTCACCCGAATCCTCTTTCGGGTTTTAGGACTTGCGTTTGCAAACCATAACACCTTCAACTGGAAACGCTATGCCCTAAACCCTCAACCCANNCCCCCCCCCCCCCCCCCCCCTCTGCGTTCCACTGTGAACTGGAAGCACTATGCCCTCAGCCCTAGGCCAGCAAGAGTCCTCCGCCGAGCCTTTAGTGCCGGTAGAACGCAACCCGCGGACTCTAATTACTTGTAACCCTACCTGGCACTCTAATGACCTACAGTCTTAATATGGGCTCTACCTACCAATTAAGGGGTAATGGCTGCTAAACTGTAGGTGAAGAGAGTTCTAGGTAGACTGTAAAGCCCTATAAACTCTACAATGTCGTCAGACCCGAAACGCTGTTATAAAGACCATGCCCTAAACCCTGAACCGAAAACCCTAAACCCTGAGAAAAAATATTCGCTAAATCCTACCTAGAGTCTCCATTGTAGTTCCTTTTTTTGGTTAACCAAAGATATTGTTAGGATCCTACAAGCTAACCCCCAAAAGGAACTACAATGGAGACTATAGGTAAGACATCTTGGCGGTCTCTGGGCTTGTGGCTTTCAGAGGTATTCGGACGTGAGGTGCCGGTTTGTGGGTTTGTTTTGCGGGTTTAGGGTTTAGGGTTTCTTTGGAGCTTAAACGGCGGTGGTAAAAAAGATGTTATACGTGAAGACAAAGAGCGCCTTATGTGCGGCTTGGTTCTTTTCTCAGTCTACCCATAGGCCCTACAGTAGTTCCTTTTTAGGGTTCATATTTAGAATCCTATACGGTAACCCCCAAAAAGGAACTACTNNACTATGGGGCCTATGGGTAGAGGCAGTAAGATCGATGTGCAAGAAGCACTGGCAGCTTTCTGCAATTAACCTCCGATGTGACACGTAGCCCTACAGCGAGCCCCAGAATGCGGTGAGCTTCAGAAAGTTGGGCCGGCAGTGCGGACGGACTTCCGAGCAATTAGTATGTGGGGGCCTAAATAATCTTATATATAATTGATCCCAGAACCCTGTTCTAATTCCCAATGGGGCTCTGATTGCTTCATTAGTCCAACAAGGACTCTCGTGACACTGATTGGAAGGTTGTCAGTCCCACTGTCAGATTTTGGTATGTTGCGTCATACCTTAAATTGGGGGGGGGGGGGGGGGNNGGGGGGGGGGGGGGAAAGCAGATACAATATCGCCATGTGGTCACCTTACATCTTGTTACAAGGAACCCTGGCTACTAAGCTGATCTTCTAATTGCCACTTAGTGCCGTATATCCTTGTGTGATGACAGGCCGCCTGCATCATGATTGGTGAGAAGGCAGCCGACATGATTGCTCGGCAGTACGGATTGCATATTAGCTCGTAAAAGACTGACCGGCCGTGTCACGCACAGTGTTATTGCCGTGGCACCTGTCAGCATGTTTTAATGCACCTAAAGCAAGATTCCGTCGCCAGTCGGCTACAATAGCCACTGAAGATCGGACTTCGTTTCATGGGCGCTCTCGCTCGTAGGAGACGATTATACGAACTGAACATAGTTGGAGGAGACCGGCAAACGACCGGCATTTAGATGCATCTCTTTTGCGGAACCCCGTTGAAATGCCCCCCCATCCCCATAGGCTTTGTTTTGGCCCCTTTCGACTTACAACACACCACGACAAGGTGTGGACCCTAAACCCTAAACCC
>CAJNDV010022914.1:4998-18640 GCA_905221635.1 Symbiodinium sp. CCMP2456
GGGTTTAGGGGTTTAGGGCTCAGGCTCTCAAAGCCCGGAGCCAGAAAGCCCTAATATAGGGGCCTATAGATAAGTATCAACACTATTTTGCGGGTTCCCTATGATGTTCTAGCTTGATATACCCCAAAACCTATTCTAATTGTTGAGGCCCCTATCTTCAACCCCAAACCTGAAGATTCAAGGCCCGAAATCCCCCAAAATCCCCAAAGCCTAAACCCTCATCCGAAAGCTGCCAGGCCCGAAGCCTCAGCGTTTAGGGTTTAGGGAGGCCTTGGGTGGTAGTAGGGTCTCCTTTCAAGGGTACTGTATAGGGTTTCATAGTGGGGTCTCCTTTAAAGGATACTTTAGGATTCTATATACTATACTAGGGTCCACTTTTATGGGGCTGACGAGGATCGCAGCAAGCAAAAGCTGCCCAAATCCCTCAGCCTCCTAGCCTACGCAGAAAGTCCGTAATTAGACCCTGGAGAGTCATGGGAGGTCCTGTCCAGTGTCCAAAACGCAAATTGCAGACTTGGAGGGCATCGAGATAAGGGGCTTCGGACCAGATGCAGCCGATACCAGGACGCGAGGTGCTGCGTGCCGGGAGCGTTCCGTCCCTTGCGCTCGATAATGCCCGTCACCAAGCTGCTGCTGAGCTCGAGCTTTTGGGGGGGTTCCGCATAAAGCTTGTGATGTAGGAGTCGCCAGAGACTCCAAAACCCCTTAATTAAGGAATATACCTTAAATCATACTAGGGATCCTATGATAAGTTAAGGCATATTCCTTAATTAAGGGGTTTTGGAGTCTCTGGGTCTTGCTGTTCCTAGAGCCGAGAAGGATTAGACGCTCTGAGGCTGCATTCACCATGCAAAAGCTAAACCCCAAGCCCTAAACTTAGATCCTAAACTTTGGTCCTAAACCCATCTCTAGGCTTCTTTTGTGCAGATGCCAAGGCAAGGTGGTAGAGCCTACGTCGAATTTGTGTTAAATCCACCTTGATTGTAGATCTAGTCTGTTGTGCAGCAATCCACTGTAAGCCTTGTTATTCATGTTCTTCAATGACTCGACTCTTAAAACTGTATTCGAAGCTAGGTGGGGTGTAGTTGAGTCCTTGTCAGCCCTGCAGTCCTGAAGGCATCTGCAGCCACTGATGCTGCCCTTCAAATTCTTGTGAGCCCGAAGCCACCTGTAATCCTTGATCTGCCAAGCCAACGAACATTCTCCAAGATGCGCCCGGCGCCAAAACGAGCAGACATGGTCCGGTCTGCCTGCGCCCTGCCTATGACTTTTTTTTTCTGCAGGGCTTAATACAGGCCTTTATGAAGCTGAGGGCGGGGCTTGCAGCTTGGAGTTGATGATAGACATTCATCTGCCATGTCCAGAATATCTCGGGAGGGGAAAACCAGGTACAAGCCTGCTCTTGGCTGTAAAAAGAGTAGATGTGTTGAATGCTTGTCAGGGGCTTTAAAGCAGAGGCTCGGGGGCCCAGACCTGGCTTCCCTCTTCGCATATCTTTCGTATCATGCTGCTGCCATCGCAGCCTAAGCCGCTTCCACAGGATCCGCGTGATGGCAGAATCGTCGTACACCACATGTTAAATAGAATCTGGGATCTCCTAAGCCCATGCTCCTAAACCCTAATGTGAAAGCCCTAGACCCTGCCAGGAGGGCCACGGATTTCGAAGAAAATGAAAATTAACGTTTGTTTTCCAAAAGCCGCCGAAAAAGTTCGACTAAATTCCTAAACCCTAAACCCGACTTGCAGGGGTAGTTAACGGAGACTGTCACAAGGCCAAATCGCCTCTGCTGCGAGGCTGCTAGGGGGATCAGGGTATACTATGCCCCAAAACCCTATTCTACTTATCGAGGCCCCTACGTTAATCCCAAAGGGTCTAGGTACCACCTAGATCGTCAAAGTGTACTCAAATCAAAGGCAACGCTGGCCAGTGCCAAGATTATACGAAAACGATTGGAAAAGTGCCAAGACAACAGATACACTGAACGCAAACAGGCCAAAATGTAATGAGAGCAGTGGCCATTTGGTGAAAGTGCGCTGAGCATGCGTGAAAGTGCAGTGAATATGAATAAGCGTGACAGTGCCCTGAACATGCGTGACATATTCCGGGTACGCTGGGTTTGAGGTTAGGGTTTTGAGTTTTTGTGGGTGTCTGAAGAAGGTTAAGGGTTCAGGGCTTGCGAAACACTCGTAGAAGCCTAAGGCCCCTCTGGACCCTCAAACCGACCTTCCTTTTGGCATCTTCCAACCCGTAGCCGACTCAGCTCAGGTAACGTGCCACTGGGCCACCTTCCTGCCGTTGCTCAGCTGCATGAGAGCTTGATTCCGTTTAGGGTTTAGGGGTTTTGGGCTCAGGGCTTAGGGTTTAGGAGTTTAGTGTTTAGGGCTTGTGGTTTAGGGTTTAGGGTTTAGGGTTTAGGGTTTAGGGTTTAGGGTTTAGGGTTTAGGGTTTAAGGGTTTAGGGGTTTAGGGGTTTAGGGGTTCAGGGCTTAGGTCCAGACTCGTAAGCTCCCAAAATGCGAGTTGGGGGTGCGTGAACCTACCCCTTACCCAAAACCCCAAAACCCAAAGCCCTAAAATCCAAAAACCTAAACCCTAAAGCCCTCAAATCCCCAAAACCCCTGTGCACCAAAACCAAAGCCCTAAACGGCCCTAAACCCTTAAATCCTTAAACCCTGTACACTAAACCTTAAACCCCAAAACCCAAAGACCAGAGCTAACCCTAAACCCTAAACCCTAAACCCTAAACCGTGCCCCGGCTCCCAAAGTCCCCCGAGCTCCTTTCGAGGTGAATGTTCCGGGCTACACCGGCTTCATTCCCGGCAAGGCACCCCTAGTGTCTTAGGGGCTTCAGGGTTCAGGGGCTTTACGCTTTATGGCTTTGGGTTTAGGACTTAGGTGTAGGATTTAAGGTTTAGGGCTTAAGGTTTAGGGTTTAGGGTTTAGGGTTTAGGGGTTTAGGGTGGGTTGAGGGCTTTAGGGTTTAGGGGGCTTAGGGTTTTGGGGCTTGTAGGACTTCATTTCCCGGAAGGCAGGGGGGGACTGGGCCTTCCCTCCACATTTTAGGGCGTGGGGTTTATGGATTTAGGGGTTTTGGGTTTCGGGTCTTAGGGTTTACGGCTTCATTCCCGGGAATTTCGCAGGACTAGAATATACCCCAAAGCAGCATGTCAAATTGTCAACGTGCATATATTAAACGAGGGCATTGCCTAAACCCTAAACCCCGCCAACCCCTAAACCCTAAGACCCGAAGCCCCTGAACCCTAAGCCCCTAAACCCAAAACCCTAAACCCCTAAACCCTAAATCCCTAACTTAAACCCCTAAGCCCTGAACCTTAACCGTTAAACCCTAAGCCCTAAAATTCCCTCAACCCTTTTCCCTGGTGCAGAGAGCGAGTGTTTCGAGGCCTCTGAGAGCATCCTGGGTGCCACGCACACGCGCTCGAATGCGTCGCTGGGATTTCGAAGCTTATTGGGCTTAGGGCTTCGGGTTTAGGGATCAGGGTTTAGGGTTTATGGTTTCGGGTTTACGGCTTAGTGTTTAGGGATTAGGGTTTCGGGTTCTGTGCATGCAAGGGCCTCTGAATAGTTACCAACTACGCCGTTGAGTTCCCTTGTTTGTCGCCACAGCTAATTCTGTGTCGCAGTGTCATGGGTTACACATGGGTTACACCCTAACAAAAAAAGCGATGTCATAGCCTGCGATTCTGTACTATAGGGGCCTCAATAATTACCTATACCTTTCTGGTGACTCCTTAGTATGACTACAGTATAATGACTCCTTAGTATAACTATAGTATAATGTACCCCAAAAAACCCTATTCTAACTTTTAAAGCCCCTACACTAGGCCTTCGGGTTCGGAGCCGAAGTCTTCGATTACTTTCGGAGGCTGAGCTTCTGGAAGGTCTAGCGCGTAAATTTTGGGCCTTAACAATTAGAATTGGGCTTTGGGGCCCGTTATACTATACTTATAAGAAGGAGACCCTAAAATAGTATCGGTAATTATATTTTAGGCCCCTACATTAATTAGGTGGCTTCCGGGTGGATTTTGTGGAGGCGAGGCATTTCCAACCGGTTTGGGTCGACGGTTGGCATCAAACAGATGAGTTTAGAGTTTAGGGTTCAGGGTTTAGGGTTCACCCTAAGAGTCATGGACCCCCATAGTGAAAGCCCAAACCTTAGCCCCCAAAGCCCAAACCTTCCCCTAGAAAGGCCATAACAGCAATTAGAGCCTTAGGGCAGGGTTTAGGGGAGAAGTCACTGCTGTTCGAAGACCCCCAAGACGATGCGGCAACCCAGAGACTTAAATTATACTAGGATCCCTAATCCCTAATATGATTTAAGGTATATTGCTTAATTAAAGGGTTTTGGAGTCTTTGGGAAGCAGGACCCTGAAAACTTGTCAAGGCTAGCGCTTGTCGCCTGCAGCCGTCGTGGCGAGCCAGAGGAGGGGGTTTTTGTTGTTCTAACCAATAACTAACAATAGTCGCATATAAGAAAAGGAAGAAACTGCAGCGCTAGTAACAACAGTAACATATAGTAACAATAACAGTCTTACTCCTGTCTCTTGTTTAAGTTTTGTACAGACGCTACATGTAATGAAGCTAGTGGCTACGGTTTTATGACGATCTATCACTACCTGCATCTTGGTGCCGTCGTAACCCTAAAACCCTAAACCCCTGAACCCCTAAAACCTAAAAACTAAACCACTAGCCACCTCGCAGCATCAAGCCCCTCCCGGCTTCCTCTGTTTCCGCAGACGCACTTCATACTTTTGGCTCTTGAAACTGCTGCTCCCGGAAGGGGCCCCGGGTTTAGGGCATAGGGATGTAGGGGGTTAGGAATTAGGGATTTAGAGTTTAGGGATTTAGGGTTTAGGGATTTAGGGTTTAGGGTTGAGGGGTCCCTACCCTGAACCCTCCACAGCTCTTGGCCAACCTGTCCTGACCCCCAGCGAAGCGAAATCCCGAATCCCAACGGCGCGAAACGCGAAACGCCAAGACTTTAACTTTGTAGTAAAGTTGGTATAAGCCCTATAAACCCTATAACCCTAAACCTTAACCCCTAAACCCCTAAACCCTTAACCCTTTTCTGGGTACCTTTTGTATGGCCCTTGTATAATGCCGAAGCCGAACCTTCTGTTCCCTGGGATACTGGACAAGCAAGCTAAACTCGAAGCCCGAAGACCCCGAAAGGAAACCCACACTCTCAAAACCCTAACTTTTTTGTTCGGCGGGCACTATCATCCCCATATCATCCCAACAAAGGACCCCCCAAAACATCGCAACTCAAGGACCCGAAACTCAGAACCCAACGACTGCGAAGTCTCAAGCCAACTGCGTCAGCCTAAGATCCCACAAAGCCAATGTAGCCGCGGCCGGGAGCCCGAAAGCCAGAAAACTCTGAACCAACAGAGTTCTGATGTTCCGCAATGCAGTGTATTACATATTATTTGAATATTGTAGTTTAAAGAGTATGTGTTATAGGTCATGTGTTAGGTGTTTTATGTTTGATATACATATATACATATATATATATATATACATATATATATATATATAGTAAACCCACCCCAACAGTGAGTTCTAACTTCCACTCGAAGCTTCATGTGAGGGTACAAGCAGGGTTGGTAAGAAGTGAGACAAGGTATCTATTTGCAGATTATTTCGGCTGAAATACTCAAGTGCCCGCTTTTCTGAAGCTCCCGTATATTGGGTTTGGGGTTTAGTGTCCCTAAACCCTAAGCCCTAAACCCCTAGACCCTAAACCTTGACCAACCCTAAACCCTGACCCCACAAACCCTAAGCCCTAATTAGCCCCTATAACCCCCAAGCCCTAAACCGAACTGTGCAGGAGTACAATCCCTAAACAGTGAGCCATTAACCCTAAACCCTAAGAAGCCCCTAAACCCTAAACCCTAAGCCCTAAACCGAACTGTGCAGGAGTACAATGATTTCGCCCGCCGTACAAACCCCTATGGCCTTCTGCTGAAGCGCCGCGGGGCGAGCGTCCCGGGCACCTTGGTCGTCCAGAAACAAAGCCGCCGAGTAGGGTCTCGGGGCTAGGGCTTAGGGCTTTAGGGGTTTAGGGATTTAGGGGTTTAGGGGTTAGGGGTTAGGGGTAAGTGTTTAGGGCTTTAAGGGGTTCGGGGTTTAGGGTTTTAGGGGTCAGGATTTCGGGGCATACGGTCTGAAGTAGTGACCTGGTAGCTGTCAAGACGCAAGCATCCAATGAAGCTCCGAAGTCGGAAAGGAAAGTAAGCTCGTCTGGCAGCGGGCCTCAGAGCAAGTCTTGCTGCTGTTTAAGGGTTTGGGGCTTGAAGGCTTCAGGGGCTTTGGGGTTTAGGGTTTGGGGTTTAGGGTTTAGGGTTTGGGGCTGTAAGGATTTAGGGGTTTAGGGCTCAGAGTTTAGGCTTTAGGGTGCTTCTCGAGCCCGAAGTGCATGCTTGATCTCTGGCCTGAAGGCTACAGAGGCTACATTCCCGGGAAGCATCCGTCTAACGTCTTTGGCAGCACCTTCGCAGACAGCAATGCAACCGCCATGGAGGTGCAGCCAGGGACTGCATTTACTATAAGGGCAACGGTTGAGGGTTACTATAAGGGCTTCGGTTTCAGGTTGCCATAAGGGTTGCTTTTCATCGCCATGTGGATGTTGTTGGCATCTGCTGTGAGGGTCGACACTGTTGTGGGATTATCCTACGGGCCACTAGCTTGGAGAGTCTGGCATCTCACGACATGTCATCCACACTGTGCGCGCAAGTCCGTGTTAGCACGTGTGCAAGTGGGGATTCATCCATCCTTGTATCCTTGCACGTGGAGTAAATGCGTTACTCTCTGCGTCGCTCCTAGACTCTAGGGGTTAGGGCCGAAGTTGAGGGTTATAGGTTTAGGGCTTAGGGTGTTAGGGTTTTTGGTTGAGGATTTTGGGTTTAGGATTTAGGGTTTAGGGCGTAGGGCTTAGGGGTTTAGAGTTTAGGCTCAGACCCCAAACCCTAAGCCGCTGAAACCCTAAACCCTAAACCAGGGCTCATCGCCGAAGTTTTACTAGTGCCAGAGCCGGTAACACCCTAAAGGACCGGCACTGAACCGAAACCGTGAGCCCAAAATTGCTCCGCGACCCTATAAGTCCTATCTCCTGAACCCTCTGCCCCAAATCCTATAACAGCCTAACCCTAAACCCATAAGCCCTTAAATCAAAACCCCCCAAACCCTAAACCTCAAACCTTACGGAGTCTTAGGTTCTTGGAGGTTCATGGGTAGTTATAAGTGGTGTCATAAGTAGGGTAACTATACTAGGGGACTTATAACCCCACTTATAACTAATCATGAACCTCCAAGTTGGGGACTTCTGGGACCCTCTTGGCAGGTTTGCCGCGAGATGGCCCTGGATCGACAGCACCCGAGTTCCTGTTGAGGAACGTATTTCCACCTCCTTTTTACCGGAAATTAGGGTTTCGGGTTTAGGGTTTAGGGCCTTAGGGGTCAGGATCTAGTGCAGAAGCTACTTGTTTAAGCTCACAGCGCCTGGACAAGATACAATTCACTGTTACTGTGCCTGCTGAACCTTAACGCAAGCAAGTTCTAAACCCTAAACCCTAAACCCTAAGCCGTTAAGCCTAAACCCAGGCACCGCGCCCCCAGCGCCACTCTGGCAGCTCCGACATCCTTTGCAGGGCACCCTTGAGACAATTACAGGGCTTTGAGGGTAGGTTATAAATGTAGGGGCCTAAATAGTTACCAATACTATCTCGGGAGTTCTCTATAAGTAAATAAATAAATACACATATATATATATAGCATAACCTACGCCCAAACCCTATTCTAATTATCAAGGCCCCTACATCAGGGCTTATAGCGTTTCGGGTTGTCGGAGTTCCGGTCGAAGGCTGTCCCATCCTGGCATGTGCTTTGGGCTTCTGGGATTCAGCTTCCTAACCAAGAGGGTCCATATATACTACCATTATGGAATTAGGTCCCCAAAACCATATTAGGGATGGTCTTTTGGGACCTAATTCCATAATGGTAGTGTATATGGACCCTCTGGGTAAGCTGAGGCCAGGTGCCGTCGTCACTTTACTGGGTTCTTGTTAAGGGATTTAATTTAAGTTACCATAATAGGGATCTATAGTAAATAATATGGTTTCCCTATTATGGTAACTTAAATTAAATCCCTTAACAAGAACCCAGTTTAGCGTAGCATCACTAGGGTGAAATGTGCGCCACCTGCAGCCGGCGGGGCGCCGGGCGCTACACCACTCCTTCTTTGGCAGATTTGCCCCAAGCTCTTATAGCTATGTACCCATGAACCCCCAAGTAAGTCTGAAGCAACGTGGGTGGCCAAAAAGATGCCTTGATAAGAACGGCTCCTGAACGGACGAACTCTGCAAAAACCCAAAGGCGCTGCATCAGCTTGGTCGACACGGTTTAGGGTTCAGGGTTTAGGGCTTGGGGAAATCCAGCCAAGGTAATGTTTGGGCGACCCCTTTCAGGGGACCCCTTCTCGCCCTCATCCTAGCTCCCAATCCAACAACGTTCTGCCCGCATCCCAACCTTGTGAAGGATCTACGCGCAAAAACCTATCAAGACAGCAACACAACTATGACACCTCGCAAACAGCCCTGCGCGCCTAGGAACCGGCCTGCGTATGTCATCACACGCTGGGCAGATGACTACTAGGGCTTATAAGGTTTAGAGCCACAGGGCTTCCGAGCTCTTCTCGTAGGTGGCTTCTTCGTACTACAGTACCATGTTTTCATGATATAGTACCACAGACGATAGTACCGTTTCATATGGCTTTTCGATTTCTGAATTTGGATGTTTAAGGCGTCTGTTTCGAGCTCAGGGCGGAGGGCCCTGCAGCTGTCTCACCTTCTCACTGTTTCGTCCGGTGCCTTTGGCCAAACGGCCCCAAGGGCACCGATCTTTGCCTCTCTCAGCCTCGAAGGCAGGGAAAAGCGTCGAGGGTTTTCCCCATGAAGGTTTGGAGCTTTGATCTTGCGTCGACATTTTGGAGCTCTGAGTTTGATGGTTTGGAGCTTTGAGCTTGCCGCTTCCACATTGAAACAGCACTCAAACTCGGGTTTGTACGTCGTAGCGTCGGCTTGGCTTCTGAAGCCAGGCGCTTATGTCTCAGAGACATCTTCCCCCTAAACCCCTTAACCCTAAAAACCCTAAACCCGTAACCCTAAACCCTAAAAACATCTTCGGCTCACGGGGGCACAGAGTGGAGAGCCGCCTTGTGCTTGAGACACTCAAAGCTCTCAACCCGACAGGCTTCTACCCAGAGACTCCAAAACCCCTTAATTAAGGAATAGACCTTAAATCCTATTAGGGATCCCTATTAGAATTTAAGGTCTATTCCTCAATTAAGGGGTTTTGGAGTCTCTGGGTAGTTTGGGCCTAAACCCTAAACCCTAAACCCTAAACCCTAAAAATCCGAAGCCGCTTTGGTTACGAGAGCCCGGGGCTGCGCGGCACGGCGCAGCGCAGCCTTCGTGGCGAAGGAGCGGGATGACTAGGGTTTAGGGTTTAGGATTTAGGGTTTAGGGTTTAGGGTTTAGGGTTTAGGGCTTCCGGCTTAGACGAGCTTTCTTGGCTTCACCGGCTTGGTGTCAGTGAAGTTCGGCGTTCTCACTTGTGGTCTATAGAGAGCCTATTTTGTCCTAAATGGCTTCATGAGCTCGAAGTGCGTGCAAACCACACACCCTGAACCCTAAACCGATAAGGGAAGCTCTGCTGGTTGTGCCTGCACCCAAGCCCGAAACACTATAAACTCCAAGTCCTCTAATCTCTCCTGCGCGCGCTGCCGCGAGGAACGTTTATGGGCCCCGAACCCAGCTTTAGGATCCATGGAGGGCTAGTTCGCAGGATATTTCAACAAGGGGTTCCGTAGGCGTGTTGTATTGTGACCTTTGCATGAGCTTGGGCACCCCGCGCTGGTTCTGAGTCTTACATTGAGTTTTGGAAAATCGAAGGTTGAGGATTTCTTTTCGTCCTTCCGAGAACCCCTCCGAAACGTCGGAAGGCTTTGCAGCCGTTAGTTTGCAGCCAATGGGCTGGGTGGTCAGGAGGCTTAGCGTTCAGGGTAACCCTAAACCCTCAGCGCTAAACCCTCAATCGGAGTGTCTCGCTGAAAGTCCGATGCTGCGAGGGAGGGATGTTGCATATGAAGCTAGTCCTGACCTTGGCCAACGCCGTTTGACCGATGCCTCAGACCCTAATTCGACGTGGCATCTCCCACTTTGGCATCTTTGGCCATAGCTCGGTCAAGTTGGTTAAGTACACGGATCTCCCTGACATGAGCTCCGCGAGCTCCAAACTTCAGACAACCCATGGGTTTGTCCATTTATACAGCCCTAAGCAAGGCTGAAAAGCCCAGGTGGCCTTCTCAGCTGCCTACCCTGCAAGGACGTGGGCCCATTGAGGTGCGGAGTCCGTGTTTCGGGCTGTTCAGACCTATGATGACCTTGGAAAAGGAGGATCGATAGACTAGAAGGGGGTCAGGCAACAAGGAGGGACCCTTGACAGTGGTGTATTCATTTGATGGCTGAGACCGGCTTCTCTTAATTGGGTGGTCTTCTTCCTACTCTTGCTGAAGGTTCGAAGGAGGTGGCAGGTATCCTGCGCAGACAGGAAGTAGGAGTTGCTTTCGATGGAAACACGCTCCAAGATTTAGAGTAGTCACATTCAGCTTCGGGGAGCAGTAGGATGAAGAGATATGCTACGACTATGCTATACTGCGCTATGTCATACACCAATGATTTACTAATGTATAAGTCCTTAAGCCCCTAAACCCCTAAACCCTAAAAGCTGTGAAGTCATCCCCAGCCCTGGAACCGCCTCTTGTTCCGGATCAGGCCCACGACTGGCTGCACTAGGCCAGATGGAAAGGCTTGGGTGAAGCTCTCAGCTGGTCGTGTGCGGTTCTTTGGGGCGTGGGAGTACTTGCTTAAAAGCAACAACAATAATGATGAAATGCTGGTAGTACGGCTAGCAAAAAGAATAACAGAAACATAAGCAACAGTAGCAATACAAGTCGTTTGGCGTTGGATGTCACTTGGCCAGTAGTGTGGGGTGTTCGGCTCGCTTTCTCATTTGGGAGTTCTCTGGCGGGGGGTTGTTGGACATGATTTCAGAGTTGCAAAGAGCCGCCAGCAGCCTTGAGTCCCTAAACCCTAAACCCTAAACCCCTAAACCCTAAACCCTAAACCCTAATTGAGTTTGGGTGTTTAGGTCGAAGGCTGGCCGTGAAAGCATGTGGGCCTTGGTTTTTACGATCCCCCACACCAGCATTGAACTTGAAATGGAGACATCAAAAATGCACCGTAAAGGAGCCAGTCGGGGGTCCACGTTTATTCGGGGGAAGGGGAAGTTTTCTTCAAGTGTGGCACCAGCGCTTACGGCAGTTCAGGTGCCTGCACCTTCCCAAAATAACATGGAAGGAGAATTCCGGCCCCTAGATCCCTAGACTCTAAACCCCTAAAACCCGAACTCTGTGATAGGTTTCTAGAAGGATTTCTCTCTGTAGTGTATGGGGAGACATGAGAGCCCTGAGAGGCTTGGATTCTTACTCACGAGGAATAGATTTTTCTGCTTAACTTTTGATGGAAGCATGAGTAATTACCACCACTATCTGTCAGGTCTCCTTAAGAGACTATACGATGTCAAAGCCCAGAACCCCATCCTCTTTACTTTATTCGCTTCGGCAGCCACTTCTTCCTCGCACTTCAAGTGCCAAGGCGGACGTCGTGGTCAAGATTGGCGGTTCCGCCTGCACAAAGAAGGCGGCAAAATCAGGGTCTTGAAAGCTGTGGTTGTTCTTCGTCGTTTCGAATGAGGCTGAAAGTTTAAAGGCGTTTGTGGCGTTGACAGCATTCCTCGTCGCATTCGGGCGGCAAGCATCCAGTTTGGGTTGACTGGCCTGCATCAGTCCAGAGCACATCGCAACAGGGCCGAAGACAGCGAACGTGAGGTCGCTAATGTAGGGGCCTTAGTAATTAGAATAGGGGTTTGGGGGTTTCTCATTATAACTACTGTATAATGGGCTCCAAAACCCTATTGCGATTATCAAGGCCCCTCTCTTAGCCTCACTGGGTTTAGACTTTGCTTTAACTTTCTGTTGGGGGCGTGGCAAGGCTTTCGCTTCTTGGGGTTTATACGATTGGCCTTAGGGTGTGACAAAGGTTCACTACGGGGTACTTGGAGTTTATGCTAACTAGGGCCTTATAGGGTGGTCAAAGTAATGTGACGGCAACCAAGACTCATGACTCATGCTCTTCTGGACATACGAAACCCCGCATCCAGATGTCCACCAACGTCTCCACTGCCTATCTATGACTTGATTCGCGGAGCGGGCCAAAGAACCAGAGCACTTAGCTTTATAGGGATGCCTGGTTCAGGGGTCCTAGAAGTAAGCGCACTGTTAGTAGATCACTACATTGATCCAGACATGCCGGGGCCACAGTGCACATCTGTTTGTTCGGCATTCGTTGATTCGTGGCTGCTCTGGAAAATTCGAGCTTAGGCCTAAACTCTAAACCCTTAAAGGTTTAGACTGTTCTACTAAATTCCGACGCTGGTTTGCTGGCCAGGCCACTTTCGAGACGCTGCAGCCCGGCTTCGAGAGTTCGAGTCGAGTATCTTGGGTTGAGGTCTGCTTGAAGGTTCATAGGTAGTTGTATCAGGGGGTAGAAGTCTCCTAATATAGGTTACAACTGTAGTTACCCTGCTCCTAACCCCACTGTTATGAGTACTCATGAGCCTCCAAGTGGATTATTTGATGTGCGTCTCAGCAGAGATTCTTTGGCTTCGACCACCTTCGGGGTGTAAGTCTTGTTCCTGATCAATTCGCCCACGGAGCCCCTAAACCCTAAAACCAGACAAGCGCATCCGAAAGTCGCAAAAACTTCCAAGTCCGGAGACCGGAGCCCTACAAACACGAAACGGCGGTTTCATTATGTCCAAACCTGACGATGACGACGAGCTTGCCAACGAGCCTTACAAGCCTGTAAAAGCAGCCTCGCAAGCCGCCTAATGTTAAACCCTGACCGCCAAGCCATATAAGCCTTGCAGAATCCTTCATACTGCAACCGCTGTTTATTTCAGTCATCATATAAGCCTATAAGCCCTACAGAGACTTTCATATATTAGAAACCTTAATTTTGCTTATCTAGCCGTTGTAGACAACCGTGAGATGACAAAGCATGCTAACATAGGTTCCTTCCCCGACTTTACCCGTCGCGTCTCGCAACCATGCGACGTGAGGCTTTAGGGTTTAAGTAGGGTTTGAGAGGAAGACTAAACCAGTCCCGAGGTGATCTGTGGCTTTGACGGAAGGTCCCAGTCCTCACTTCAAGCCAAACCCTAAACCCCAAACTCTAAACCCTCAGGAACCCTAAACCCCTAGACCCTCAGGAACGACGTCGCACTTAGCGCCATCTGCGGTCAGCTCGCCACCCTCCCCAAGGAAGGCCAGGGTGTTGTCTAACGAAGTCATGACTCCGAGGTTTCATCGCCAGATCCGGACGGAGCAAGCAATATCGGGGCCTAAATAAGTACCTATACTATTTTTTGGGGGGAGGTTCCTTATCATTAGACAATAATTATAGTATACTATACCCGCAAACCCTATTCCAATTATTAAGGC
>CAJNDV010022914.1:19038-36538 GCA_905221635.1 Symbiodinium sp. CCMP2456
ATACTGCACATCTTGCAAGCCATCTCGTGCCCTGGCCATGGTGTATTCCCTGAGCAGCTATCCAACCTGACCTCCGAATTCTAAACCCTAAACCCTAAACCCTAAGCCCTAAACCCTAAACCCTAAACCCCAGATGTCTTCTTTAGATTCAGCCGCCTCGTGGTTCTGCTCGGAGTTCTCCAGAATGCCTAAGATCCCACAGGTTTCAGCCTCGCTGTAGTTCACGGGGCCGGCTCCTTTGGCCACCAGCACGCCAAAGAGCCGCTTGGACTCCTTTCGATACCCCCAGGGGAGCGTCAAGTTTAGAGTTTATGGGTTTATGGGTTTTGGGTGTATGGGTTTATAGGTAAGTTTATGGGTTTATGATTTATGGGTTTAGGGTTTAAGGGTTTAGGGTTTAGGGTTTCGGAGTTTAGGTATGAGTAGGGAGGAATGTGGCGCGGCACTTCAGGAGCTGAGCGATGCGATCACGAGTTAGAAAGCTTGGAGACGTGGACCTGTGTGGAAGCTGAGGTACGGTGTCTCGAAGGGGGCAGAGAAGGCAGCCCGCACTTGCTTCCGATTCAGTAGACAATGGAACACTGCTTCCAACAGCCGAGGAACTTCTCAGGATGGGCTCTGGGCATAACGTAGAATGGCAAATTCGACGACCGGGTGAAGTCCACGGGGAAACCATCTTCAAGTGGCTTTGTCTCAGCACTAGTTGCCTAACGCGTCCCTAGACCCCAAACCCAAACCCTGGTCCCTAAAGGCCCTAAGTCAAACCTAAAACCCGAAACCCGAAGCGGCCCTAAACCCCAAACCTGACAAGCCCTACGACAGGGGCCCAGGGGGCTCTATTTAGGGTTTAGGGTTTAGGGTTTAGGGTTTGGGGTTTAGGGTTTAGGGTTTAGGGTCTATAATTACCTATACTACTTTGGGGGTTCCCTGTATTATGATTATAGTAATATACTGGGCCCCAAAACCCTATTCTAGTTATGAAGGCCCCTAAACCCTAAACCCTTATAGTAGCCCTTTAAGGAGCCCTTTAAGGGAACCCCAAAACCCTATTGTAGGTATTAAGGCCCCTACATGAAAAATCCCGAAACGGCCCGGAATGGTTCGAAGAAGCAGGCCATGGCGCTTTCCGAGCGACTCAGGGAAGGCTTTGCCAAGCGACGTGCTCAGATCGATGTTCTTTAAAGTGTAGGGCTTAGAGTGTAGAGTTCAGGGCTTTTGGGTTTCTTGGGTTTTGGGGTTTAGGGTTGAGGGCTTAGAGTTCAGATTATAGGGTTCTTGAAGTGAGGCTGCTCAGATCGACGTCCTGGGCCCCTAAACCCTAAACCGTGAATACCATGCTGGTCGCCTGACAATCCCTGCGCATCAAGACGGTGAGACGTCATGTTGGGCTCATGCGTCGAATTCTCATGGCAGCGTTATGGGTATTGCTGTAGCTTTGCTAGTGTGGTTGCTACAATTACTGCTATGATTATCATTATTATCACTATTCTTATTGTTCTTAATTATGAAGTTTTAGTCGTCGTAGTCGTGTTACTTTCATTTTTGTTAGGTTGCTGGTGGTCGGGCTCCTCTCTCGGATCTTGCAAAGGACGCGGCTCTCCGTGACCACGTTGAACAAACATGCCAGGAGCCTGGCAACGTCGTGTTTCCAACATGTACAGCATATTATGTAGCACTTATCACAATCGTTGAGAACGGTTTAGGGTTTAGGGCCTAGGGTTTAGGGTTCAGGGTACCAGGCACCCCTTGGTGGCAAGGTGTTGGGAATCCGTGCTTCCTTACGGACAGCGGAGCCGAAAGTCTTGTCAGTTTCTGTGTCGAATGCTGAAATTAAGAGGGTGTACCATAGAAATCCCTCAAACCCACTTTAGGCGACAAACCACAAAACATCGCAAAACCTTGTGTGTGGAAGAATTCCTGGAAATTATGAAGAGCTGGGATCCGAAGGCCCCAAAACCCTAAAACCAAAACTCTGGGCCCTGAATCCTAAGCCGCTATCTTGAACTCCGATGCTTTAGTTGAGTTTGAAAGCATCTACCGGTTTGGCATGGAGATGCAGCAAGTCACCTCCGCTTCGTCTTGAAGCCCACCTATTCTCGCCTTCCTTAACCCCCCCAAAACTCTGAATCTCTAAACGAAGCCCTAAACCCTAAATCCAAAACCCTAAACCCTAAACCCTAAACCCCTAAACCCCTAAACCCTAAACCCTAAACCCTAAACCCAAAACCCTGAATCTCTGCCTAAACGGGCCCTGAAGCCCCTAAAGCCCTCAGACTTACGACCTTTTATTATTAAGATCCTGCCGCGTCGCTCTTGGAAGGTCATCACCGCCCTTCTAAAGGAAGGCTGCTGCCCAAAGGGAGGAATTGAAGAAGTGCAGAAGGGACGGCTTCTTGGGGTTTTCGGGACTTTGAGGTTTTTGGGGATTTGGTTTGGTTTTTGGGTCGGGGATGTAGGGTGTAGGGTTTGTTGGAGTTCGGGTTTGCTTTAGGCCTTTGGGTGTGTAGGGTCTTGGGGCCTAAGGTATCAGGCCTTGGACAGGACAGAAGCCAAGGCAGCTGCAGGAGTCTTCGTAGATTCATCTGCTATAGAAGCGCCGTCGACATGATCATCACTCAATCATGTGCTTCTGCCTCACTTCCACAGAAGCTTCAGCGGATTCAGGAAATTGATATGTGGTGGCATAGCTTGAGGTCTTCCTGCTGTGTCGATGTCACCGTGCCCGTTTGTGGAAACCTCCGCGTGGGCCTGGCATGGATTGAATTCTCCAGTCAGCCATGCAATTGGTTCCTATGCGTTGGTTCTAATTACCAAGAAAGTAATTTCCGCTAAACCCTAAACTCCACGCCTTTGGTTGCAGGTTTAAGCTTGCGGCTGGCGCCCAAGCAGTGGCTCTGCCATGAACCTAGGATCAAATTTGGCTATTGCGCATGGTGCATGGTGTTGGACTTCAACCATTGCTTTAGGGTTTAGGGTTTAGGGTTTAGGGTTTAGGGTTTTAGGGTTTTAGGGCATCCGTTGAGCTTAACCCTAAACCCCGAACCCCTAGATCGAGCCTAGACCCCCGAACCCCAAAGCCGCCAAGCCCCTACCATAGGGGGCCTCAAAAAATTCCCTATACTATTTTGGGTGTTTCTTATTGTCATTATAGTATAATATACTTGAAAACCGTATTCTAACTAAAAAGGCCCCTACATTCAACCCCCGGACCGGGTTGCCTTCCCACCTCCTCCCCTAAACCCTAAACCCTAAACCCTAAACCCTAAACCCTAAACCCGGAAGGAAGAAGCTCGTCGGCGGGCGGCTCTCGCCCTCCACGGTGGACGGCCGGGATCCCAAAGGACTTCTTTGAGTCCGGGTTTGGGCTTTATGGTTTAGGGTTTAGGGTTTAATCAGGGCCTAATTAGGGTTTAGGGTTTGGGCTTTCGGGCTCGGATGTTTGGAGATGTGTTCGGGTTTTGGTCAGGGATCTTTCCGGGGTTTCGACCGCCGAGATGTGTCCGGGCTCTCAGCGCTTGAGGCTGTGCGGGCTTGCTTGGTTGCTGCTTGACATTCCTTGTTCGAGGGCGCGGCCATTACTTACTTCAAGTGCTAGGAGGGGAACATGCATGAGTTACCAGCACTGGTGCTAGGAACCGCAGCAGCGCTCACAGTAGCAGTGCCAGCATTGGTCGCGACACGATGACAAGGAGTCGCGGCAAGTCGTAGTAGCAGTGGCTGTACATCTAGTTGTCGTTTCTTAGGTTGCTATGCCCTTGTCAGGCATGAAGCAGCAGGAAATGAAAACGACATTTCAATCCTTCAAACAGCTTCAGCTGCAGGCACGAGAGGCCTGCTGGGGCGAGGTTTCGTGCCGGTGCCGGCCCGAAGGAAGCGCTTGACAGAATCGCTCTAAGCCTAAAACCGTAGGCCTGACTACACCCTAGACCCTAAACCTCGAATCATCACTCCCTCTCGTCACGGACTAGAGGTCCCGACCACACCTGAATGCTTGTACATGTTATAACATGTTGTACAAGATAACGACTATAACAGATAATGGAATATAATATAGAATAGAGAAAAGAGAATATTATATGATAGTACAAAATAAAAGATAATGTCATGTAATTTAGACTAGAAAATATGATACATGATAAAATTGTTAGAGCCTTTGAAGTTGAATACCATGCAACGCAAGCCTTCCGAGTCGCCTCGCAGGGATGGTTCGATTTCGGCTTCGGTTTCAGCGTCTAAAGCGACGCACGAATCTGTACTATAGGGGCCTTAATAATTACCGACACTAAACTATTTTGGGGGTTCCTTATTATGATTTTAGTATAAAATATTCCCCCAAACCCTATTCTAATTATTAAGGCTCCTACACTAGTGCTTTGCTTCGCCCTGAAGCGTTCTTGTATCATGAGTAGTGCGCAGGGTAGAGTATGAAATGTCTCGAAGGCCTGAAACCGGAACCATAAGGGTCCAGGTAGTCCGTACTGTATGGCTACTTGAGATTTAACCAGGTTCCAAACCCATACAATGGAGAGCTCTTGGACCCTTAGACGGAAAGTAAAGTCTCAGCGCCGCGCGCATTTTTTTGCCCGGCGCCATCCGCATGTTCGGTTAGAAGCTAACCCCCTCAGTAAACACGTGGCAAGGCAATGCCTGCCAATGCCCTGAGGTAAGAACATGTAAGAACTCTCGGCACGTTACGAACTCCATACCACCAACAGGAGGACTTTGCAAATCATATTCCAGTTCCTAGGCATCCGAAGTTGTGAAAGGACGTCGGAGTTTCGCGCCCCAGGTCGTGCATGGGGATGCAGTTTTAGATGAGTCGTGCTGCTGGCGCAGTTACGACTCCGCAACTCCACAACATGCTCTGAGCTCTGAGCCGCGATGAGTTACGCAGGCCTCAGAGCCTCAGACTAGCTTCCCTAAGCCCCAAACCCTAAACCCTGAGTGACAAATATGAAGACTAATAACAACATATTAATAGTAATAATGAGAGCAACAATAACAATTACAATAATAACAATGCCTATGATAACCATAACAATCATAACAATATCAATCATAGCAATAACACTAAAAACAGTAGTAATGGTAATAATAACAATAACAATCCTAAGCTAGTTCTTGGCTATCGATCTTGGACCTCCACGCTTCAAGCCAGGCAGGGCGTCGCAATCCTCAGCGGAGACGTTTGGATGGCCGGGCCCTCCAGACCTTAAGCTCCGCAGAAAGCCCTTCTTTCGTTAGGGCTCCTCCAATGTAGTTATACTGCGATAAATCCTGCAATACCCATAATAATGAATATACCATAATTCCCATAGTTTAGGGTCCAGAAGCTAATGCAGTTTTTATATCATCAGCCGTATGATATACTTCAAGGCATGGTTCTAATCGTTAAGGCACTTTACCTTAAGGCCCTTCTACCCTTAAACCCCTGAAGAACTCCTTTACGGAGCCCCTTCAGGAGCCCTTCTTTGGTTGTAAGGGGCCCCTCTATGATGGGGCAAAAAGGAGATGATAGCCAGAAGGTGCTTGCGCGGATGCCAGGAGCGACTTGCTAGGGTCCTTGGGGTCTAGTTGGAGGTTCATGGCTACCCAGAGACACCAATACCCCTTAATTCAGGAATGTACCTTAAATTATGGTAGGATCCCTAATATGATTGAAGGTATCTTCCTTAATTAAGGGGTATTGGAGTCTCTGGTTAGATATGGTGGGGTTATGAGTCCACGGATATGGGTTATAAGTGTAGTTGCCTTACTATAGCCCAACTTATGAGTACTACCCATGAACCTCCAAGCAGGGTCAAGGGCTTAGGGTTGAGGCTCGAACATGAGGGCCCAAAGGAATGCAGCTTTCAAGCAGTATGATCCTGCTGTGAATAAGGAAGCCGACAGAAGACCCTGATTCAAAGGGTCCCACAACTGCCTCACAGGCAGAGCGATTGATTCTATGGACTCCGTGATCAGAGACCCTGAAATCCCAGAAAGCCCGAAGAAGAAAGCTCTAAACCCTACACCCTAAACCCTAAACTCCTAAACCCCTAAACCCTAAACTCTAAACCCCTAAACCCTAAACTCTAAACCCTGCAGCCTTTCCTCTAAAGCCCTGGAGCAGGTAGAGCTCTGCCGAGAGCTGGGCGCAAAGTCCGCCGTGCACGGGAGCCGAGTCGGGATTTTGAGATTGACCCAGAGAACCCAATACCCCTTAATTAAGGAATATACTTTAAATCATAATATTAAGGCCCCTATAGTTTAAGGTATATTCCTTAATTAAGGTGTGTTGGGTTCTCTGGGGAGCCCTCGGAGCCCAACCCACGAGCTTTGCTAGATGCTCAGGTTTGTAACTGATGTTGACGGCGTCTTCACGAAGTCGGGGACCCAGTCTTGTCAGCTGGTTGAGGGGGTTCTTGTGCTAAACCCTAAACCCTAAACCCTAAACCCTAAAATCCGTCAAGAACGAGCCGGTCGACAAACTAGCACAAAAACGCCTCAAAGTTGAACTTGCCGGTCACCGTCTGCAAAGCTGCCCTAAACCCTGAAACCCTAAACCCCTAAACCCCGAAACCCTTAAACCCTGAACCCCTAAACCCTAAAGCCCTGGAGCCCTAAACCCCTAAACCCCTAAACCCTAAACCCCTAAACCCCTAAACCCTAAACCCCTAAACCCCTACAGCCCTAAACCGCTACACCCAAAACCCTTATAGTAGCCCTTATAGAACCCTTTTATTAAGGAACCCCCCCTAAACCCCTGAAGCCCGCCGTCCCCGCTGTAATTCCAAGGCCACCCTGGGAATCCGGTGCTCAGCTGGCCCGGCACCCGGCCACTGGGGGTTCCAAAGCCCTCAACTTAGGGTTTAGGGTTTAGGGTTTAGGGTTTAGCATTTTGGGGTTTTGGGTTTAGGGTTTAGGGGTTTTGGGGTTTAGGGGTTTTGGGGTTTTGGGTTTTGGGGTTTTAGGGGTTTAGGGGTTTTGGGGTTTTGGGTTTTGGGGTTTTAGGGGTTTGGGGTTTTGGGGTTTTGGGTTTTGGGTTTAGGGGTTTAGAGCAAGCATAGGCTAACCCCTCACCTCATTTCTGAACCCGCCTAACATTTCAACCCTGCAATCCCACAATACACAAGCACCTCCCAAATCCCACGCCGAAATCCCAAATACAATCCAAAACACAAAGCACCTCCCAACACAACATCCAACCCCCAAACACAAAACAAAATCATAACAACCTCCTTCCCCCACACCTCACATCCTACACCCCCCCCCCGACACCTTCACCCCATTTCTCAAACCGCCTAAGATTTCAACCCTTCAAACCCGACAATACACAAGCACCTCCCAAAACAAATACAATAGTCCATAATACAATGCAAAAGAACAAAGCACCTCCCAAAACAAATACAATTATCCACAACTCAACTCAAAACCCAAAGCACCTAAGCAATCCATAACCTTATCAATAAAATAAACCACATCATAACCAATAACCAAATCCTTAACCTCACCCATTCTGTACCCAATCTCCTAACCTGAACTGGGAAATGCTCCCTTAATAGAAAACTTCCGCAAAGCTCATAACCCTTCCTGCTGGGCACTCGCATCGCCCGTTTGCTTCTTCAATGAAGCGGTGCGCCCGCCATGTTTGTGGAGCTTTAGCAAGTCTTGTGCCCCTGTTTATGTTTTGAAGGCGGCAGCATTGCTTACGCTGTGCAGTTCCGGCTGCAGCCTTTCATGAA
Source organism: Symbiodinium sp. CCMP2456 (assembly GCA_905221635.1). Lineage (NCBI taxonomy): Eukaryota > Dinophyceae > Suessiales > Symbiodiniaceae > Symbiodinium > Symbiodinium sp. CCMP2456. The sequence continues at coordinate 26,763 of CAJNDV010022914.1, forward strand.
TTGTGTTGGCCCTTTGATAGAGACAGTTGGTACTCTCATCCATGTTAAGGTAGAAGCTATACAACGGAAGCAGACACCTGCGCCATGGCGCGCTCAAGTACGCGTTGTTCAAAATCACTGCTGATACTAGTTGCTTTGGCATACGTGGGGCACCGTGGCTTCATGTTTGCTCCCCATTCGGCTCCGCAGGTGCATGGCTCCGTGAGTCCTGCTGGCATTACCAAGACGCATCTGCTGTGCAAGACAAACGTTGCGGGATCAAACGCAAAGGGCCAGAGTACTGAAGTAGAAGGCCTTAAAGAACAGCCGTGGTCGTATGGATTGGTTGGTGAGAAGGGCTCCGACCTCTATGCCCGCAAGCTGGATGGCAACTTCTTCTGTGATATGAACAACGCGAGCCTCTTCCTTCAGGCGCTGGATGCGGATGCCAGGGACAAGCACACGGATGCAAGTGTTCTCTTGCGGAGCATAGACAACGCGGCACATGCCTTCATGCGCGACCGCCAAAAGGTTTTGGACCGAGAGCTTTTCAAAGAAGCCGTGCAACAAGCTATCTGCAGCAAAGGCAAGCTTGCCTTAATCCAGCGTGGCTACAGTCTCGGGACGACATATCTGCTTCGCCATGTCGTGGACACAGTCAGGCAAGCGCCAGGTGGAAACAGGACCATCCTGTATGCTAACATGCGCGCGGTGCCACGTGATGACTTCTACATGGCTGCGCTGTCAGCGGCAAGTGAACAGGCTAGCGTTTTAAAGGTCTTCACCCGGCTACCACTCCTGAGCCAACGGCTTGGGTTTTTTGGAAGGCTTTGGCCTTCAGCATTGGTCGTTCAAGGTTTGGTAAAGTCCTTGAACACTAGTTCTCGGGCAAAGTGCTTGGCCCAGTTGGTCGATGAAGTCCGTAAGGAGGGCAACGACACCACTATCGTCATCGACGAAGCGAACCTGGTACTCCCCTGTAGCTACTCTCGCTCGCCTGCCAAAAAAGAGGCATGCAAGGCAGCCTTGGCCCAAATCACCTCTGAGGTTTTCGACGCCTCAGTCGTGCTTACAGCCTCAACGCATGACTATGTGTACGAGCTGGCCAACGAAGGTCTCTACCTGGAGGACTTCCAGATCATCACCTTAACCCCGGAAGTGAAGCCAAGCAAAATGTTCCACGTGCTCATGGACCACTGGGCCATGGGGAAGAGACTGGCGTGCCTCTTTGTTGCGACCTATGGCGGCTCGTTCTGGGAAGCCGACAAAAAGCTCTACGTTTTCATCAGCAAGTTCAAGAGCCCCGATCTTTGGCGGCCGCTGGGCGGTCATCCTGGCATCGGCGCTTGCTTGGGTCAGGCACGTCGGGGCGGGTTGGTCGCGCATTTCGGGCTGTTAAATACCTTCATTTTTATATTCTTTTTGATTTCAGTAGGATGCTGCACGCGAGCACCTCATCAACATTGCCGTGGACGGATACTCGCCTGTGCCAGACTATAAGACTGACGAAGGCGCAAATTGGGCGTCTGCCCGCAACGTGGCGTTTATCATCCCCCGCACGGCGCAGAAGCTGGGTTTATGGCCAGAGGCCTTCCAGGAGACTGACGAGAAGTACGTCCTGGTGGCCTCCAATCATTATACGCGATTGTTGATTTGCGAGGCACGCTTCGTCCAATCAGCCAATAATCAGCCTGTCATGTTGTAGGTAGGCAGGGTTTGCGCAAGTTTGTGGCCCTGTGAGGCGCTCCTTGACAGTTGCTACATCCAGAACAGCGGTGGCAACTTAGCGAGGGTTTGACCGAGTTGGTTTAAAAGCCTTTTCTAAATATTCAGATGACAGCATGCTACGCCAATGCACAGTGGACAACTGTGCATAATTTGATACAGTGTTTCAGCTGACCGCGCCAGAAGAAGTCGCGGAAACTACTTCCCGAAGGGGAGCACCTCATGAAAACAGAGTGCCAGAGAGCGATGTGCCACCAGATATGAAAGCATTTTTCGGCAGTACTGTTTGCAACTCCCTAATCCGCGAAGTAATAAACCCGAACACGCTTTCACAACGCGACTTATAACGTGGCAGGTGGTCATCTTCATCAACGACTTTGACCGCTGCGACTTCAAGACTCGGGGTGCGCCCCGTTCCCTGTTCAGGATTGTATTTAGGGGTTTCCGTGGTAGCTTTTGTTCGCCTCATATATTTGTTGTTCTTCCTCAAACTTTCCGCAGTTCATGCCTCAAATAACCTCTCTTATCATCGCTTTCTAAATAGTAATAGTTTTGTCCTAATTTCTTATCAATTCGTTTGATTTTCTGGGGGGTTCTCACCCAATGACTGGTGCGTTCTTTTTCACAAATGCCTTTTTTGCGCATTATTTTAACACTATCCCCCACCTCTATTTCGGGGTATGTTCTATTACGCTTTGCCTGTAAAGGTATATTCAATTTAACTTCAAATTCATTTTTTCCTTGCTTCTAATGGTGTCATTTTTGTAGTTGATGAAACCATTTTATTATGTTAATAATATCTCCAAATTATAATCTATCCACCGGATATTTTGCTTACCCTTTTTTCATCTGCTTCAACCCGCTTAAAAAGCATATCTTTATAGGTTCTTATAAACCGCTCCGCGAATGCTGGATGTCCTCTTGTTCTGTGTATCTCTTTTTTCTCACCTTCTAAATATTCTATAATGGTTTTACTATACAAACTCCCTTCTTCATCACTGTAAAACATCTTCGGTTTATCCCCCATTTTTTGTAGTCCTTCCGTTCCATTATTCCCGCTAACATATCAGGTGGTTCTTTACTCTTAATAGGTATAACTTAGGATCCCACCCTCCCTACTAGCAGTTAAATAAAGGTTCCTTATATAACACACAGGCAGAAATGAGCACCAGGGTTTGAAGGCCCCAGTGGATTAAATCTTAGCCACCTGATCACACTTTCAGAAACATTCACCGTGGGACTGGCGTCGCTTGGGGCTTGGGCTTGGTCTGGGCTGATTTGGTTTGTGGAATGTGGGTCTCAGGTTGGGTTTCGGGCCAGGGCTTAGAGTTTAGGGCAAGCTTGTTTCAGTGTCCGGATGTGGGGCTCAAGGTTTCGGGCTCGGAGTTTAGAGTTTCGGCCCTGGGGTTTAGGGTTTAGGGCAAACCGGTCTGAGTCCGGAGGTGGGGCTGAAGGTTTAAGCTTCGGAGTTTAGGCCTGGGGTTTCCGGGTCTGTACACAAGAAGCCTAGGCCCGCAGGCTTCGCAAACTCGGGCTGTTTCGCTCTCGGTAGTTTGGGGCGGGGCGCACGGCTGCGGGTCTGTCCAGAAGAAGCACAGGCCACAGTTTCGCAAACGCGGGCTGCACGTCGAAGAAGCCCGGAATGACAATCATGAGCACAAAATTGAGCACCAGAAAAAGCACAATCATGAGCACAATCTCGAGCACCAGAAAAAGCACAATCATGAGCACAATCTCGAGCACCAGAAAAAGCACAATCATGAGCACAATCTTGAGCACCAGAAAAAGCACAATCTTGAGCACCAGAAAAAGCACGAGCTTTGATATAAAGCTGTAATGAAAAGCACAAGAAAGAGCACCAGCGAAATTGGCCAAAAATTCCAAAAGTTTGATTGAGGCAGTGTAAGTAATTGAAACGAGACCAAACTGGCCAGGGTCCTGGCCGGGGAGCTCCGGCAGCCAGGCAACTTCAACAAAGTCCCTCAGCAACGCCCTTCAACAAAGAGCTGCAGTAACCTGGGTTCTTGTTAAAGGATTTAATTTAAGTTGCGATAATAGGGATGTACAGTAAATAATATGGTTTCCCTATTATGGTAACTTAACTTCAATTAAATCCCTTAACAAGAACCCAGAAGAGCTGCAGTAACAGGTTGGGGGCGTCGTTACTGGCCAATGCCCGGATCCTGACTGAGGCCGCCCAAGAGCGATGCATTCTGTATTCTGTACCATATCCAGCCCAACGCAAGCAATGCTATGACAGAGATCGGGCCGATGGTTTAGGGCTTCGGGTGGGTTTCGGGTTTAGGGCTGAAGGCCCAGGGTTTTCCTGAGGGGTTAAGGCTTGGGGGTTTGGGTTCGGGGTTCCGCGCGAAGCAGATGGGATGCAACCAATGTTTCATTGATTCTGCTCCCGAATTGGAGGTTGTGATCACTACGTACTCTTTTTTTTTCGGTTTTGCTGGTGCTCTTTTTTGTGCTTCTGTTTGTGGTCACTGTTAGTAGGCCGGGTGGGATTTTAAGGTATAACAGTAGCATATTTGCTAAAAATATCAATTAAAACCAACCCAATTCTAAATTTTTGGTTTCCTAAATCATTTTTGCTTATAAAGAACAAATCCACCTGATATTCAAAATGCGCGTGGGGTGCTACAAAACTATTCTCACCACGCGGTTTTCTTTTCTCTTCAATGCTCTTTCTAAAAAACTCCTCAACATCTTCTTTCGTAATACTGGCATCCTTCTTTTTAGCATCTTGTAGGGTTGTTGCCTTACTCCCAAACCCTGAGCGGTCATAATAAACATTGCTGATAAAATCTTGTTTAGAAGTCATTATAATAAACAAGATATTATTATTTCTATTCTGATTGTTCGGTTTGTTGTTCTTGTTGTTCTAACCATTCTTGATGCTTCTTGCATTTTTCGTGGCGGGTTCGGGAGCGTTGTTGGAAAACCAGACCACATCCGCACGAGATAGGCGTTGTGAGGGTTTCCTTGTTTCGTTCACGATAATTCAATTTTTGCTGTCTTATCTTTTCAACGTTGTTCTTGCTGTATTCTTTTTGGTATGCACATCTTTCTTCCACATGGTTTCTGTAATATTCTTTTGAGCGCGCATTGAGTTTATAACGCTCTTCGTGTCTGTATTCCTCCCTAGTTCGCTCCGCTACATTAGATTGTTTGTTTACGCACACGTTTGCTTTGCTGGAGAGCCGGAGAGAACTCATGCAGTCGTTTTTGCAGGCGAGGGATGCGTGGAGACAAAGCAGACGATGCTTTGCCACTTGCTGGGGAGTACGTGCGTGCTTCTTTGCCTTGAGGCTTCATGCCCAGACAGCACAGGCCTCGCGTGCTGTAAAACATGACAAATCGGTTTGGAAGGATAGCTTGGTCGCCAAACTTTCTCAAGCAGTCTTGCAACACGATGCCAGAGAAGCTTGGTCTCTTTGCAGACAGATTGCAGGGCTTCCGATACGGAAGACTGGCCGTCAAGCCCCACCTACCAAGATTGTCAGTAAATCCTCATGGCTTCGGCACTTTCAGGAAGTCCAGGCAGCTCAAGAGAGCTTGCCGGTTGAAGTTGTGCAGCCTCGTGATGATTTTCCATGCTCCTTACTTCTGGAAGGCATTGACGGCTGTGAGATGCTCCACAATGCCATGAAGGGGATGGCTCGTGACCGGGCTGTGCCCAAAGGAGCAATACCAGTTGAGCTGTGGAGCGCGTTGTTTGACACGACATCTGAGTCCGTTGACTTGCTAGGAGGTGTGCTGATGCAGGGCATTGAGATATTTCAGTTTGCCGGGGTCAATCCCAGAGAATGGTGTGAGGGCCAAGGCTGCGCCATTCCGAAGCCGGGCGGAGCTACCACGCCAGATGGATATCGCTTCATAAATCTATTGGACCCACTCGGCAAGGCCTTTTACAAAACAGTTATGGACATGCACCCAGATTCCCCAGCTCCGTTCCAGTCTGGGTATTCTGCACGACGCTCGCGGAGGGATGCCATTTTGCAGCTCACGACAGTGTTGCAACGATTACATAAGGCTGGCTTCTGCACCGCTGCTATCTTGTATGATCTCACGAAGGCGTCTGACACGCTCAGCAATGACAGTGTTGAGAGCAACGTGAAGAATGATTTCAGTCTGCACAACACAGCTCGAACATTGCTACTGGACATGCAGGGAAGACTACGCATTCGGATGCCTGTGGACGGTGGCGATGTGCTGTATGTTACGCTGGGGGCTGGTGTTCTGCAGGGTGGAGGAACTGGTCCGAAATTGTTCCGGCGTGTGTACGACCAGACTCTTGACGAATGGATGCAGCATGCCCCGTCAAGCAAGACATTCACGCAGGTTTTGTATGAGGGTCATCACATTGATCTGTCGGTATCGGCATATGCTGATGACCTTGCCAAAGTTGAAGCAGGCCGCGCAGCTGAAGATGTCGAGAAGGACACGCGGCTGCATACCGGCAATCTGGTGCAACACTTGGCTGTGCGCAATTTGAGGCTCAATTCCAAAAAGTGCGAATCATTGCTGACAGTAAGGGGCCGCGGTGCCTACACAGCCTCCAAACGTCTTCACGCTGGAGGTTGGAGAGGGCCACCTCTTAAGGACGTAGTCCGATACCTTGGAGCTCATGTGCGCCGCGACGGCTCAGTCACTGCTGAGATTACAAGACGGATTGCAGCAGCACAAGCTGCTTTTGCCAGATTCGCCATCTTCTTTCGACGGAGGAAGGCCCCCCCTGAGAACTAAGGTCATGATTTTTCGAGCGGTCGTGAACGAGACTTTGCTTTCTGCTCTTGAAGTCCGCGTCCTACCGTCCTCTGCTGTGGACAGGCTGGAGTCAGCCCGAGGCACGCTGCTTCGACGACTGTTTGGCAAGAACGGTTACGGAAAGGTAGCTGGACAGCATACTCGGCCGGTTTCTGTGACAATCTCGATGTTGCGTGCGTGGTGTGGGCTTGCGTCTGTCATCACTGAGCTCAGAGTTCGACGGTTGCTCTGGCTGCGAGCATCGCTAGCAGCTGAACGCGCGGGTGAAATTAGGCTGGAATTGGCGGCTCTTTTTGGCAAATTTTCCGTGGCAAGCACAAGCACCTGTTGATCCATCGGGTTGTCTGACAGATGCGGCTCCCACGTTCTTGCATGTTTTGCTTCATGATTTGCAAGCCATATGCAGCGGATTTAGTGGATTCAATCCTGGATGGAAGGATGCTGTCCTCGGCATCCCCACGACGGCCATCCACGCTTTGCGTACCTGTGATCTTGAGCATTCGTTCCACACTGAAAGATATGTTGACTGTCATTTCCCTCCTTCTAACGAGGAAGGTCCAGTTGAAAAAACCGATGCTCCAAAGATGCCAGCATCGACTCCACGCGTCGAACTCGATGTGCAAATTGAGGTCGTCTCTTTAGCAGTGTTGGCAGATGGCAGGATTCCTGAAGGGAATATTTTGCCTGCGGATTGGTTGCAGGGTGTTTTCTGTGGCGAGTGCGCTGGCGGGCCTTGGCACAGCTATCGAGCTTTTGCCTCACATGTGATGCAGAAACACAAGGTGAAGAGCTCGACACAGTCCAAAGCATGCACATACTGCGGCCGAGAGTTCACCAGCATAACTGCTTGCAGGAGGCACATGAAGAATCGTTCTTGTGGTTCCATTGTTTGCAATCATGGACATGCTGGAGCAATTGCGGGCGAGAGGGAGCGACGTCACAGGGAGTCTACTGGGTCTGATTTCTTCGCAGCATTTGCGCAGCCGCCTTGTAGAAGCTCAGTTGTTGCTCAGAAGTCTCATGGCGCTGTCCTTCATGGACGGAGTGGCAGCACCAGCAGCGGCGCCTGCGGGGAGCAAGCGCAGAAGGGAAGCCTCCAATGGTTCTGGAGCCAAGCCAAGTGTCGACAAGCAGGTGGAAGCATTGTCGGCGCAGCTCAAGGTTGTCATGAGCCTTGTGAGTCAGCACGACCGGGACCTGAGGGAGTTAGAAGCGTGGTCAACTTTCACCTTTCTCCTGAAGAAGGACACGCCTCTCGCTCAGGAACTGCTGAAGGCCATGCAGGGTTGGAAGGACAAGCTTCCGGAGAAGGATGCTCATCCATTAGGTCCTCCTCGTTGGGCAGTGGCTGGAGCTTTGGCGCAATGGCTTGTGTTGGAGGAGGAACGCCAGAGCAAGATGCCGCATTTCTTCAGCTTTCACAACGGCCTCACGCAGCTCTCGGACATGGAGTCGTCGGTGCAGCTTGCAATGGTTCGAGAGACGAAGGACCAGAAAGTGCTGTTGAGAGTGCGGCCGCAACTGAGCAGACAGAGTGAGTGGCAAGAAGCCGTGACCGTTCTGCAAGCTGTGGTCGCTGCGGAAGGTGGGGAGTTCAAGACCGGAGCCGCCCCACCGAACCCGCTCGTGAGGAAGATTGATTCCAGGCATGGTGCTCGCTGAAGGCAGTGCCGTTTTGTGCGGGGATCCTCAGAGTGAGGTGCCCTCGCGGCCCAGCCCCAGCATGACTGGGTTGCAAGCCGTTGATCGCCCGAAGTTTTTGACTGTTCTTTATTTGGGACACAGCAGCATGACCCATCTTGTCTTAGTGGCTGAAGCTGCAGTCCATGCACGTTCAACGTGTGTGCGCAGTCTTACGGCTGTGAATGCTTTTGATCCTATGCTCGGTCACAGCGCCGTGCGCCGACACAGGCCCCGTGTTTCAAGAATGCAACAGACCATTCGGGACCTAAGCGGATAGACAAGACAAGACAAGACAAGACATACCACTTCTTCTTGCCTCAGAACCCATGCCTGCATTTTGGAAAAATTGGGCTTCGGATTGGGGTTGGGTGGGCGGGGGGTGGGATGATGACGACATTGTTACACAGACACCGCGAACAATATCTTAACGAGAGCCGTTTCACTCGGTATTTACAGTACTTTCGTGATGCCGGACCCTCTTATTTAGTCACCAAACCTACTTCTGGACTTTGCGAACTCGATTTTGGGATTTCGGAGGGCTTTCGGCCAACACTCGAAATTGGGTGGGGGGAAGCTTTTCGGGGATGATCACGACACTGTTTCGCGGACATCTCGAACAATATCTCCACACCTAACACGCACACACCACACAACACTTCAAAAGCAAACCCTCCTACGCCGAGGTCTGGGCTTTAGGGGTGTTGGCGAGCTCCCCTCATGTACAGCCTGGCTGGCATGTTTGTTGTTGATGTTTATAAGATGTTACACTTCAGGTTTTAGGAGTGTTAAAACCTTCTTGGCAATACCTGCGTTTTGCACGGTATTTACATCGTTTTCGTACTATCCGACCGCCTCTGCTTTAGCAGTTTCTTCCCCGTCGAGTTTGCAACTCCAACTGCTGTACTGCTACCGCTACTGCTACTGGTACTGGTACTGGTACTGCTACTGCTACTGCTACTGCTACGGCTACTACTACTACTACTACTACTACTACTACTACTACGACTACTACTACTACTACTACTACTACTACTACTACTACTACTTCGACCACCACAGCGACGACTGCTGCTGCAACTACTACTTGCGCCACGACTATTGCGACAGCTCGCATGTACAAACTGTACAAACAGAATATTATGTTGCCCTCAGCAGACATCACAAGATCGTTACGCTTCAGGTGCGATGTTGAACCGTTAGCAGCTACAACAAACTGCATTTAAGAATGTGCCCCGAAAATGATGCAGACCAAGTCCTCTGAGAGCCTTCCGCTGCAGTCGACGTCCAAGTGCAAGAAAGCAGAGTATGCCTTCTGCCCGACGTATCTTCGGTCCTTGCGCCGCAATCGGTATGCCCAAAGTGATGACTTGACGCTCTCCGTCCGTGTGCCTCTAAGGCGAAGCTGCGGTGCGATGTTGTGAGGTGGAAAAACCAGGATCTGAGATGTAGCAAGCAATGCCCTGACCATTGTGGGAGACTAATCCCTGAAGCAACCCAGAAAATGCCCATCCAACGGTCACGCTCGCTGCGGACGTGGTGGAAAAGCCTTAGCCCAAAGACGTGCTTCGGAGCTTGCGTGGTGGCTAGTGCTAGTGGGTTACGGCCCGGCCCTG
>CAJNDV010022914.1:41538-50920 GCA_905221635.1 Symbiodinium sp. CCMP2456
AGGCTATTTTTCAAGGAGCCAACCCATAAGATGTGGGGGTGAGGGGGTGGAGGTTGAGAGTTGGTTTAGGAGTTTAAATATGCACAGGGAGAGCAGTCGGCCGGGATTCTTCCAGCTGGTTAATGCGCCCGCCCACGCAAGGACTTTTATTGTGAGGTGCGAGGCTAGACCGCTCGTCTGCCAGGTAGGGCGACATGTAGTTAAAGCAAAACACGGCATGCATGTGCTGAAGCGGATTTGTCTTAAGTGAACAAATTCAAGGAAACGCATCTAATGAATTTCAACCCTGCATGGTGACACTGGGATGGGGTGGGCCCGCCATAATGGTTTTTGGCCGGGCTGCTTCAGGACACAGGTCATGATGGGAAGGTCCTCTGTAATGTGTTTTGAAATCGACCGAAATTTCTCGGGAGCTGGGGTTCTCCTTTCTGCTTAATGGTCAATCTTTTTATGTAAAAGAGGACGAGATGTCTCACTTCTAGGCTCTAGCCCTCGCTAAACCCAAACACTTCTTCCGTGTGACCCGCTGGGTCGCGCACGATTGAGGCTGTCCACAAAAGAATCGTGCATCCCGACCTTCCCACCTAAACCCAGATCCGCGTAGCTACAGCTCAACGAAGTTCGGGAACAGCGAGGTCGTGTTGAACGGGGTGGGGGATCCAGCGCTAGAATCCCGATGGCCGCATTTTTGCTCAATGAGGCGGGCGCGATCTCCAGGCTTCTCAAGGATTACCAAGGCTGGACTCGAGGCACTGGACCCAACACGTGGGCTGGCTCGTGAGCGCTGTCTAGATGGTAACTGTAAGTACCATGTCCCTCTTTCTGCCTGCTGCCAGTATGATTTGTCTGCAGCCGGCTAACCTTGTTCCGCGGCATTTGTTGATACTTCTGCTGTGCCCTCTCAACGATTTCGCTGCTGTTGTTCAGTCGGTTCTGGTAATTCAGCTTTGGCGGGAACCGGCTGCCAATATTATCATGCGACCTTGAATCTCACCTGTGGAATGCGGACTTAGGAAAACAAGCTCGATATTGTTGCTATCAGCGCTAAGTCTTCCTAGCAGCATCACTATCAATGCTGCTGCATTCTTGCACAAAGGTCTTTCACGGTTCCACGTAAGCCCGTCGGGCAGTTGATTCCCTGCCAGACTACTAACAGCCTAAATATTGTTGATGTCTGTTTTCACATGGTGGTGATGATTGAAAAATCTCATGGGCATGCCCAATCCCAACGGATTGCTTTAGATGCAAAGGCTGTGCAAAGGATATCCATAGCTTGTGCCTTCTGCATGCCCCACATAAATCACTCAGCCTGTCCCGGCTGTGGGTCCAGACCTGCCTGGGCGTGAGGTGTGCCTTCCGTCTCCGATTTCGCTGCGGCGCGAAACAATCATCAAAGCCTAAAGCAGGGATTGTGACCGCGTGTCGAATGATGCCTCCGGAGCTCTACCTCTCCGCTGTCATGTCAAATTCACGGAGCTTGCGGAAGGATAACATTAATTGGTTTCAATCCTAGGGGCCAGCTTTTCCGGCATAATGCGCTCAGAACTGTACGAACTGGCCGGCAGCTAGTCGTCCTCATCCACCTTTGCGGCAGGGAATGTCCATGAGAGGCCTGTGTGAGTGACATGTGCCAGCCTGAAACTATAAAGTTCCTCGATTCCTCGATGCTTCAAGCCCTCGAAACAAAGCCAGACTCATAGTCAGACAACTCTCAGATGGGCCAAGATCCTCTATCAACCCAGGACTCACTACCTCTGCAAAGACTGGCACAACGATTGATCCCGCAATGCCACTCACCACTCCCACGCTATGAGGGCCTTCTTTGTCATCAGAGCTTTCATGGCATCTTCGTCCAAATCAGGCATTGCCTCCTGGTCGCTGCCGGCCTGTCAAAGCAGGATTTTGGTGTTTCGATTCTGCTGGTTCAGTTTTTTGCGGCTCCCGCGTCGTGGTAGGGGCTAAGGGCTTAAAGTTCAGAGGGGGGTCTGGGGTCAGAGGGCAATGATCAAGCGACTATAGACGAAGCACAAAAGCTTCCAACCATACGAGACAAGAAGGTACGGACAAGAAGCTAATGCCTGTTGCTCGAAAGGCTTCGTGTTTTCGGTGCATTCCGGATTAATCCTGCGTGCACGGTCAACGAGCTTGCGCGAGTGATTGCATATGCGGCAGACGATTCAAGACTTGAAGGCTTATGGGGCAATGTCCTGAACCCCAGTCAATTGCAACTTCGCGACATTCAAGATTTGACATTGGAGCAGAGGTGCCTCGTCAGAAGGAGTGGTGCCGCGAGTCTTTAGCTGGGAAACACATCCACGAGTGAAAGATCAGCCTTGTGATGTTAAGGTCGCTGGTCTCTGCAAGAGCTCTCTGGAAAGTGCGCAATAGGTCAACCTGGAAAAGCGAAACCCTTCCTAGGTTCCCCAGACATCGGGAACTTGGGATCTACCCGACCCTGACCCCCCTCAATGCCTGAGCCCTGAACCGCTCCTAAGCCTAAAATGCCCTAAACCCTAAACCCGAAGCCTCCTCGTCTTCGGAGTCCTCCTCGTCACTCGACTCCTCGGCATGCTTCTCCTGATGGGTCAAACATTCCGACGCCTCGGGGTTCCTTGATTCACGAAGCGCTCTACTGGTTTTGTTGAGCTGAGGGCTTTGAAGGCAAGGACAGCTGGCTAACGAGGTGCCACTACACCAGACCCTAGCGTCGCTTCGTCTAGCAAGCAAAAAGCAAGGGGATCATAAGTCATAAGACACCTCCGGGCTATCCCGGAGTCGAGGAGAAGATGCCGGCACGGTGGCCAGAGCAGTGTTGCCCATGCTTTCTCTTGCTAAATTTCACGGGTCGGGGTTTCTATTGGGGGCTCAGCAAAAAAATAACCTTGTCCACCAATGTTGTTCTATGCTCTACAGTGTCCAGCCTTCAAAGCTGGAGCGGCTTGGACGGCAAACTGCACCCATACATCTCGTCTGGTAGAGTTTCGTTGCAATACCACAAGACATACGGGGGGTTGATGATAACATGTCGTTTGGAGCACTCGCCCAAACTGCAATCGGACATTTTCCGACGGTGCTTCAACTGCAGCTTCTCAGAACCCGAAGGCAGTTTTCCGGATTCAGCCATTCAGCAGGGCATTTGGCTTGAGAAAGTTGGAAGCTTCATTGAAGGGATTGAACTATATATAGTCCCACGAGGCATGTGGGCAGCAACTAGGCAGGGACAGGGTGAGCCGCAAAAAACAAAACGCAAAACCTGATGATTGACCTGATGGACGTATTTTTTGGCGACTTTTGTCTCGTATTAGTGGGGTAATTAGTGGGGTAGCTTAGCCCCCCAGCGGAAGCGCTCGCGAATGCTTTCTCCCGCCTTCCCCCGCCCCCCCCAGCCACCCGCGATGGCTTTCGCCGATTATTTGGTGGAGGCTCTTAACATGCTCGCTGTGAGACGTCACGCTGAGCAAGGGGGGGGCCGGGGGGCAGGGGCATTTTTTGGTGGCGCGAAGATCATATTTCCTCAGGTCCTACAGATCTGCAGCAATATCCGCAACAGATTTTGCCTGCCTTTGCAGGGAGAGGGGGGGGTGGGGTGGGGGGGAAACTAAAAACTATTTTTTGCAAACCAGAAATTATATGTTTTTTGAAAATAAAACTATACCTTGTTTGTCAACCATCAATTATATCTTTAAATTTAATGATGATTTTTGCCTTTTGCAAATCAAAAAGTATTTTTGGGGGAACTAACTTTTCGGAGCCGAAAAAGTAATATATTCTTCGGAAGCGCAAACAATATACTTTTGGAAGCGAAACAAATAGTTTTTTGGAAGCGAAAAACTATATATTTTTCGGAAGCGAAACAAATAATTTTTCGGAAGCGACAAAACGAAATATATTGTTGCAAACCCTAATCATAGATTAAAATTATAGTTAGGTTCCACAAAACGCACGCGGCAGATTCAGGTTTTTAATGAACCAAAAAACCCAAATCCTCCGCGTGCGTTTTTCAAGAACGCCTGCGGACGATTCATGCTTTTGTGCTTTATTTTAATGGCTTTTAAAACAAAAACTTGAATTTGCCGTGTGCGTTTTTTGGAACCTAATAACAATTTTAATGTATAATTAAGGTTTGCAAAAATACAAATTTATCTCTTCCAAAAAAATATACGTTTTTTTGCTTCCGGAAAATAAAAGCATTTTCATAGATAAATATTTTCCGCTTGCTGAAGCGGACAAACACAAATTTCAATCACATTTTCAAAACTATTTCAAGACGAGGGCTTGCAACAGACAAAATAAGCCATTTAGTATCGACTTAAATTTTCTTCGAATTGGTGTTGGCCTTTAATATAATAGCTTCCAAAACCGAACTCTCCACGGCGCCATTCCGAGAGGCTTACGCCGCCGTTCGTAGTATGTCTAAAGTCTAAAGGCCAAAGGCCACAATTCCGGCGATTCCGATTTCCAACCCAAGCTGATCCCTGCTCGTTCGCCAGTACTAAAGGAATCCTGTTTAGTTCTGCGCTTACTTACATGCCTAAATGTGGCGGCTTCACTTGTCTGACTTCATGCTTGGAAGTGCTAGGAATCATTAAGAACACACAAGCCTTTGGTTTGCCCGCTGATCAGTCACAACAGCAAGCAACACCTGATCACTTGATACCTGTGCCAGAAGCATGCGGCAACGGCAACAGCAACACTGCTCCTGAAACAAAAGCAACAGAAAACGCAAGTAAACGCACTGAAGCTTGCATTGCTCTCAAGCATATCTCTTCACCGAGTGCGCGGCACCTGAGAAGCTTGAGAACTTGCACAATACATTCAATACATGTCACTTCACCTAACTTATTGGTCGTGTTCAGTCACCTGCAGTGCCCACAGAGTTTGCACCTGAGAACGTGCACAAGTCCTAAAGTCCTAGACCTAGCCTCTTGGGTCGGGCCGGGTCTAGGGTTTAGGGGTTTGGCGTTCAATACTTCAGTTGCATCTGAAACATTGCACAAGTTCTAAACTTCTAGATTACTTTGAACTGAAAAACTAAAAACATGTAAGGACATACTTGGGGCCTTAGTTGTTTTTCCTTTTGGTCGCTCGCAAAGTCCATGAGTCAGTCCATCCTCGCCCGCCGCCCCCGGCCCGCCAAGTCTTCCCGGCTCTGTCCCTCGCACTGGTTCTTCTAGGCTCGAACCACGTGGCTCCAACAAAAGTTTGTGAAACTCACAGTCAGAAAGCTCAATGATCGTGGTTGAAATCAAATTAGTCGAGTTGGGCAGTGCAAATTCAGGGCAGATACAAACCGTTTTCTTTCTCCTGTGATGTAGAGCGACCCTACATGACGACATGCACGCCATATGTGCGCGGCGAGGTTCAGCAAGGTATACTTGAAATTATCCCCCGCGAGTCCCAAAGCCCAAACGAACGCAAAAACCGAACAATGCGCACTCCGAACCTGACGCCACCAACACAGCAGGACCTTCACTGCACGAGATTGGAGATTGCATGGTGGTCTCCTCCTGGCCAGTGACCTCCGGCTTGAGCACGGTCAGGTACTCGCCCTTCTTCTCTTCGATCGAGGTTTTAATCCTACAGGCAAGGACGCTTGCAGGCTTGTTGAATCTTAGTGCAGCTGTTGGGGAAGGGAATTGCGGCGTCGGCCGAAGTTAGAGATGTCCCGTGCTAATGCAACTGTGGCTGGACCGTCTCCTCTCCATAGCGTCCTCAAGAACTGCCATGCCCGTCGGCTTATCCCTGCATATGCCTCAGTGGAGTGGGCGCATGTAGCAACGCCAAGCAAACGGCCAGGACGCGAGTAAGAGTAAGACCTGCAAGCACCACTGACGGATACGATCCCACATGGAACAACCTCAGAGCCGACACGACTTCCATCAAGCTGCAAGTCAGCACGAAGAGTGGATGGGCTACCAAGTTGATCTTCACCTCGCACCAGGGGGAAACTGTCAGCCGTGCAATACTGTGCAGGCAAAAAACGTTGTAGACTTGTACTGTAATTTGTAATTACGCGCTTGGTGCAGAGTTCTATTTGTTCCAAGAGCTGCACATCAAAGTTTCTCGGCTCACCTCAGACTATGTGGTGTCTCTGCAACCGCGTCCGGCGTTCGGCAAACGAACGGCAGTCATGCTCGAGCATCCATTGGACAACTTTGGGGCCAGCACATAACAGAATGTCCACAGGACAAGCGTGACTTGTCATTGCCGAATCATTGGAATCATAAGCCTCCCCTAAACTCACAAGTCCGACAAGGGGGAGCCCTTGCCAACGACGGGCACCTCTCTACTCATCGGCCGCTAAGCCTCAAAACCCCAAAGAACCCGCTGCAGACTGCCTCGCACTCCTCCGTGCTAGCCTTGAAGCCCTCGGCCAAGGCATCCTGCACAGATAGATCTTCCGGGTTCGGCGCTCGCTCTCGGGGACCAGGCAAGGCATCCGGGTTTATGAAACCATATTTTTCCTGCTGCATTCCAGGTCGAACCCGTCTTCGACATGCGAGGGTCCAGCATGCGGGGTCAGGCCGGTAAAGACGTCATGTCTGAGTTCGTGTGGTAAGGTTTTGGGGATGCATGGACGGCCCAATTTTGGGACAGAGTCGGGCATGATCAGGCGAGGGAAGATCCCAGAGTATTTCCATTATTCTCGGATGTGTCGATTCTCCACAGTAAGCAATCCAATCCGCTTTGACATCTGTTGCACTTTCTGGTGCAGCGCACCTTGCAGCGCATGGTTTCTTCAGCCCTATAGGGTATTGCTGTTGGCGGCTTGATGGCAGATCCAGGCTCGAGCTTCTCTTCGTAAGTTACTTCTGTGAGCACCTGAAACTGATTGCCAGCCCTCTCATCAAGTACCATGGTCTGATTGAACACTTGGACGGCAACCTAGAATCCAAAGCAGTGTGCTAGAACATGTCCAACGTGCTGACATGTGCCGAGACCCTGGCATAGAGTGCAAACCTTCGTGCACACACGCAGAAGGGCTGCCTAGCCTTGACGGCATCGATGCCCTCGTATTTGTCGCAGGAGACCTGTACAGGCTGGTGGTATGTTGCTGAAACGGTGGCCGAATTAACGGAAGGCAGGCCCAGTCAAACAAGAGTGCTCGAGGGAGGAAATGCCTTGAGAGCATGCCGTCTGATAGCAAAGTCTGTACCCGTCAGCCCCATGTACACCCGAGCCTGAAACCTAGAACCTGTTGAGGGCAGGTGGTCTTCTTGCACAAGGAGCATATATCTCGGCCCTGCCAACAGCCTTAAGCATCAGTCGAAGTGGTCTTCTATCACACAAAATTTCGAGTACTGAGTACAGAAGGGCCTGTAGAAAAAACACCAGTCACTACCCGTACCCTAACCCCCTAGACAAGCGTGCTCCCAAATCCCGGCGCCTCAATTTTGGCTCGGAGTCGGATCGTTGCTTGGATCAACCTTCTCTTGAGGTTGGTCTCGATATCCTCCTGGGACAGTGCTCGGGTTACCGAAAGCCACAGGAAGGAAGCATCTTCACAAAGCCGGTTGGCATGGTCAGGCTTAGTCAGGGAGACGCCCTCAGACTTTACACAAGCAGGGTCTACAAGACCAGTCTACTTGGGTCTTGCCACAGCTGGAGAGCGGTCCTTGATCTTGTCCGCCAGGTGTGTGAGGTCCATACCTGGCTGGCTGAAGTCGATCTCCGACCAAAGGTCGATCTCCTGATTGATGTGCCTCGGGCGGCGGAGAACACCTCCGACGTCGTACTGGGCCATACAGGTATCTGGTATTGGTGTTGTATAGTTCTCAGAAGACCTCGTATGATAAGCTCCCATGTGCTTCTGTGAACTAGAGTCCTAGAGTGTTTAACATGGAACTCGACAACTAGCAGTCAAGCCCATGTCCTGACCTTGGAGAACCCGGAGCCCTTCGCTCCCTACCATATCTTCCACCGACTTCGTAGCCTGGAGACCTTCAAAACCATCTTACTGCAAGCTTCAGAGAGGCAGGCAAGGAGCTTCTTGTAAGCCTCGAAGGCATTGTTGTACTTCTTGTAAAGTGGCCAGGAGGCCTTGCAGCACAGCTCGTTCACCGGGATCTGGTGCGTCTGCGCTACGTGCCTCTCCAATGGCTGGGATACTTGCAGGCTGTAAGGAAGCCCAATGCCCTCAAGCCCACATGCTGACCTCGAAAAACACCGTGTCAGGCCGAGTCTGATTAAGAAAACCTAGTTCTTACAGGGCTCTTGATATGGATCCTACTTAGCTCTTCAGGGCTAATCCTGAGGTTCCTAGATTCAAGTGGTGGCCTCATGATGCCATGCACAGCCTTGGCTTTGGCAAAGGACTCTTCCTTGGCCGTTGCATCCTCGGGCTCCACTCGCCGCTTTGACAAGTCCACGTAGCCTTTCTCCTGGTCTACGCGCAGGACCATGCAGATTTCGGTTTTCCCAACCTTCACGAGCTTTGCTAAGGATCGAATCCGCCTCTTGGAAAGCTCGCTGTTCAGGAGCATGCCCTCATGATTGTCATACTCGAGCAGGGAGACGTATGAGCCCATGTCAACGATGCGCTTCACCTGCACGACCACAATCTCCTCCAGCTCGGGAAACTCAGCCTCGTAGTATCGCCCTTCTGCACTCGCCATGGCTCCGGGGTTGACCAAAATCCCTCGAGCAAGGCCTATGTCTACGCGCACGTCCTGCGAGCCGCAAAGAGTTTTTGGGACATCATAGATACTTGCTTCAGGGAAGCTGACACTTTGCAGGAGCCAGCAGTTGATTCCCCGACGCCGAAAGAGCAATGCTACCGCGAGTTGTGTTACTGCTGTTGCTCTAATTAGCGTTGAGTCGTTGAATACCCAAGATCGATCGCACATGCACGCTGTCAATTCTAAGGTCAGTTTTTTTGGCACGAGTAACTGCCAGCGCCGCCAGGACCTCCCAGAAATCCAGAAACGCGAGCCATAGTCGGCTGATAGTGGAGCGGACCGACTTCCGGCTGGAGATATAGATCCTGGGACGGCTCAGTTAGGCTGAAAACGGCTGCGCGCTGAGAGTCGCTGTTGCTTCTGTTCGGGCCAGGCCCACTGAAAGACCTCCAAGCCTGGCAACCCAGACCTGATCCGTTTCTGGTTCGGCTGCGCCAGCTGACGTTGGAAAGACTTTTCTGACCCTTGCCAAGCAACAGCGGCCGACAAAGTCCTTAGACAGGGAGCCACAAGCATTTAGCTAATTGAAGCAAGACCCTCTTCGATCAGCTTTCAAGACCGGCTTTCGGCAAGAAAATGGACAGCTTGGAATCAGATGCTCGTGGCTGGTGCATCAATAATCGACGGAGAGGGATGAGGAGCGAGTATTTTTATTGTCTATTTTTCTGGGTTTTTTTTTGTTTATTTTTCTGGTTTCACTTCTG
>CAJNDV010022925.1:1500-18051 GCA_905221635.1 Symbiodinium sp. CCMP2456
GTGGAATGAAGGCCGATGAAATAAATTTTTCGTGATAGCGCACTTCAACTGTCAACGACTCTCCGTTTTGTGCTTCATTCATGTTCACGGCATGGAGGCGGATGCGCTATCGGCTTGCTTCGGGGACGTTCCAGGCAATCCCATATGTTTCCAACCATTTCCGGCAAGTGTAAACTCTGTCGTGTCATGTGATCTAAGGGGCCTTGCTGGCTAGGATGCCCCAAGGCCGAGTGTTACTGCAAATCATTCTCCCAGTGTTCGCAGGAAGCTGATTCGCCAAGCCATTCAGCATCGTCACTGTTGGGAAAGATTTTATACTCGTTGGTGCAAGCCTCTCCGAATAAACAGCTGCGGCTGGCGGGCCATTCTCTGGGGTGGTAGCCCCAATGCACATCCTGCGAAGTTTTCGCGCTTGCACCCTGCAGTCGGATTGCTTCGTGGTTTGCACCTGATGTGATTCTCAACTCTACAAGGGCACCCTTGGTCATTGCTGGCGCCTCCAACATGTTTGCACGTCAAGGGATGCCATGTGGAGTCAGAAACTTGGAAACAAAAAGGCTACACTTCTGAAGCTCGTTCAAAAGGGATTGTGAAGACGCTGTCGCTGTCTCTCAGCCGTAAGGTTTGATTGGCTCACAGGTTCCACGTACGTGCGGGAGTCGGATCAACATGTACGAAGTGTTGGTCGGTGAGGGCTTGTTCCATGTTTTGGGTTTAGGCTTGGGGTTTGTTCAGGGCTTGGATGTTTGAGGGTCCAGACCTCCGGGTGTTCGAAGTTTCAGGGTTTCCGGCGTGAGGATTTCGGATTCAGTCGTTTAGAGTTGCAGGTGTTTGAGGTATCGTTCGCTTCAGAAGAGTTCTGCAAGGCCCCGAGTCTGGTTCGGAGTTTTCATAGGACCCGCGTACTCAAGAAGTATCCACTGTTGGCCACAACATAACTATGTTGATTCGTACCTTCTTGAGCACTTCGGTTCTCACATCGCTCAGGAATTGCGCTGCTCGATCCATACTGGTCGCGCAGGGTGCAGGTGTTGAACCCGCAGGACTACTTGGCTTCAGCAGAGGCAGGATCACAGAGCCGTTGCACAATTAGAAATCAACAACCAAGGCTGGACGGGGCAATCGCACTCTGCAGACTAGCACAGCTGAGGACTATCCGTGGCAAATGCACGACTGCCAGCCTGAGCCTCTCCCTGGCACTGATGTTGGCACGAAAAGAAGTGCTGTCTCGTGGCCAACAACTTCTTTGAACCTTCTAGGTCTAGATATCATCGAAGCCGTTAAGATGTTTCCGATTTTGCCTTGTGTCTCTGCCAGCTAGACCAAGGCTTATTCGGCTCTCCATTAGTAGACCTCACTACATGCGAACCGTGCAACCACAAACATGTTGGCAGGGTTGTTGCCTCCGCCAGTCTTCCGAATGTGCCCAGAGCGCAGACATCAGGTGTGAATCTTCGCGGAGTCCTTGAATGCTTCCGCAGTCTTCCGGTGCTTGTAGACTAATGTGATACGGCCTATCAAATGTCCAGGTTTGAGATCTACTACTCGTGCCCGACCATGACCCAGATGCCGATAGTGGCCGACAACAGCACGGCAGAAGAGCTGGTGCGGCGGGAGTTGGCTGCGCTGGTGCAGTACGACGCGTCCTGTTGCGATCCTTGGGACTTGGAGGCAGTGCACAGAGGGTTTAATTGAGTTCGGGAAGCCGAGGAGAGTCTTTCCAAGCCCTGAGGCCCAGCACCTGCTTGCTCCGAATCTTTATCTTTACAGTATGCTACATCCTCCACCAGGTGGGGTCACTGTCCTTGAACAGGAGCATCTTCGCTTTCTCGTAGAAAGATCGAGTATTCCCAGGCTGTGGTGCACCTTCCGCAAGTGCATCAAATGAAATCTTGGCAATTGCAAGAGGCCAGCGCTGGCAAAGACCAGGATTGGCTTTGACGTAAGAGAAGATGGAAACAGTTTCAGGGGTCTTGGGTTCATCACAGGGCAAGCATGAATGATGCTTGGGTCGACACAGATCGAGAATTTTTGTGTCGTGGGAGCCTTGCGATGCCGTTGGTTCCAAGATGTCAGCAGCAGCTGCTAAGGAACATCAAAGGCACAAGGCAGAATCGTTTCTCAAAGAAGGAATTGCTCACACGCGCGTACCCAGGCACATACAATCACCCATCTGCGGGATGCCGAAAGGCAAGCGATGGTACAAACAGTCGTTCTTCATCTGGCTCCTAGGGGTCTTGCCAACATGGCAGCCAGAGACCGTGGAGACCATAGTGACCTCAGCATCCCCTCTTCGAGTGTCTGCCCCGAGTCAACAGGGCTCGCGTTCAGCGCTGCAAATTCGTGTCGGGCCTTCGGTACTGGCAGGAGATCTTTCAAAGCTGGCATTTGAGACCCGTCGGGTGATCCGGGCAGGCGCAGATTACGTTCATCTGGACATGTTCGATGGAAACTGGGTTCAGGGGGCCTTCACTTTTGGCCCCATGGTTGTGAAGGCTCTTCGGGATCACGAGCCGAGGGCGTATTTCGACGTTCACTTGTGCGTGATGAAGCCGGAAGGGTACCTCGAAGAATTAAAACAAATGGGGGTCAGCCGAGTGACGTTGCATGTCGAAGCCACTGGGGACCCCACAGCAGCTGCCAATCGTGCACACGGCCTCGGCCTTGACGTAGGCTTAGCCTTGGCTCCCGAGACGCAAGTCGATGAGAAGCTCCTTTCCATTGCGGAGCTCTTTGATGTGGTTCTGGTAATGACGGTTCCACCAGGCTTCGGTGGCCAATCCTTCATGCCGGAGATGCTGCCGAAGCTGCGGCAACTGCGCGAAGCTTTCCCGACCAAGGCCTTGGAGGTAGACGGAGGCGTGACGCCGACGACGGCCGCGCTGGCCGCGGCTGAGGGCGCTAATGAGGCGGTGGCGGGGTCTTCAGTGTTCCACTCGAGGAACCTGCGCCGAGCAATTAGGCCCGTCGAAGAAATGTCGTAAGTCTGGAATCTGGGTTGGGTTTGAGTTGAACACTTCCCTGATTCTCTGTTCCCTGGAGGGAGCTTCGGCATGGCTTGGAGCAAGGGCAGCAGACTTGGCAGCAGAGCTGATTGGTGCTGAAAAGATGCAAGTCCTCGCTTGGGCCAGAGGGGTCACGAAAGCTGACATGGCTGGAACTTTTGCCGTTGTTCCCGTTGCCGTTTTGTGCTGTTAGACAAACCAGCTTGTGCCCACATGCGAAGCTGAAGACTTAGTTGGCTTTTTTTTTGCCCTGGCCAGAACTGTTCTCAGGTTGACAGACCGACAAACCGAAGCTCTAATGTAGATTCGGTTCTTGAAAAAAAAGCAGGGTCTAGGGGTTAGACAATCGGGCTTCCTGTTTCGTAGAACTCCCTCGTCTCAGGCAAGACCGAATTGCGAATGTGGTTACGGGAGTAGGATGTGCAGAAGACTCCTAGCTGCTATGTGATCGCATGGAGCAGGCGGAGGCTGGCTCGTTTCTCTGCAGCTTTGCTTGCAACCTCGTAAGACATGATGAGAAGGTCTGCGCATATAATGAAAAGTTGGGTCCTGCTGCTGCCGCCACTGGCCCGGACCCTTTTTGCGCTTCGCGATATTGCAAGATACATGCAGCCATACACCAGGCTCTTGCCTGCAGGTGGAGGGAAATCTGATAGGCCGTCGTCAGGTAATCATGAGCTGACTTGAGGTCGAGGCGGCTTACTTTCCAGTTGCGTCGGGAGCTCCTGACTGCACGTCAGTCAGAAAGATAGGCTGTCCAGAGTATTTCTCAGGTACAATGCAGAAGAGACATGGCAGCGACCCCTGATGCAGCCCGGGACCCTGTGAAGGTTGCAAGTCATTTCGAGGATAAGCCGTCAGGCTTGTGTTTCCAACATGAAGCTTTCCTATGCTGTTAAATGACTGTTGGTTGCTGTCTGTACCCGTGGAGACTGGCAGTAGTCTTGCAACAATTTCAGTCCTGTGTTCTTTGATCTACTGGCACCACAATCGCAGCCCGGAGCGAGCTTCTCTTTCCAAGGCCATGGGACCCTCTTCGAGCACTGAGGCAGCGAGAGTGTTCAAGCGTAATAACCTTCTGGCCATACGCACTTGTTTTTTTCAGGGGGAGCATCATGGTGACCTGGACACCTGGTGCCAGCCTCCCAGCTCTCTGCCGAAACTTGTGCATCGTTCTTCCCAGCCTCTGTGCCAGTGGAACCCCTGGTGCTCCGTCGACCGCTATGAGCTGCAGGCTGTCCCCCGCTGCCTCTCCTTGCAGAAACCGCTAGCTTTAGCTGCAGGCTCGTCGGCCCAGGGGGCCGCCAATGCGCTTTGCAGATCTGGAGTCTCTGAGGCTGGGGAGTCGGGAGTGGCAGTGCAGCTGGGGCTTCGGAGCTTTGGGAGCGCAGGTACAGGGAAGCGGACGTCGATGCCCAGGAGGCAAATCACCGCACTTTGCACGTTTCGACAGCGGATGGAGTCATTCCCAAAAACTTCAGAAGAGCAAGCAGTCGGTATGAGCAGATCAGACTCAGGAGGAGACTTGGCCTGGTGATGGTGAGTGGGACACCTGGGAAACGAAGTACGTGGGAGTAGGCCGCCTCAGCGTGTCTTGGCACTGCTGTGCTGGCCTCCAAAGGGCAACTCCTCACTGTCTTGACTTCACTGCCAGGTCGTGCATACACTCTCCAAGTTGAGGCTGAAACAGCGCATGCTGCGCGGGACTTGCAAACGCAATAAGTCACAGTATCGGGCAGTTGCGTCCGTCATCGTTATGCTTGGCTTCCTGACAATTCCTACGACAGCAAGGCTCAGTTCCGAGTTCGCGCCTGTGGCAGACCGGAGAGCCTCCGCCCTATTTTGTGTTTCAGACTGGATCAGAATCAAGTCACTCCTGTGAAACCCCCGTGCCGCACAGTCCTGTTTGAGGCTTGGCTGGTCCTGGGCCAGTCAGTGTCGGCTGCAGTTCCTGGAGCCCTATCCAGACAGCGTGCCTCCTCGGTCCCATTTAAGCCTTTAAGCATCCTGCATGTGATGCATGGGTCTGCCATGCCCATGTTCTAGCTCTTGACCAGCTGGCAGCCAACCCGGACAGTCGTGTCAGGCACACCCTCGTCAGCGCTGCACAGGACAAGGTAAACCTGATGGTGAGGGGCATGGGTATGCCCCGCACTCAGATTGACGACGCAACCGCACTGCCGCGTGCAGTCCACGTGGGCTCTGACTCCAAGGAATGCACCAGACTATGCGCATATAGAGGCGTGGCGACAGAGTTTATGCAACGTCCTCCACACGCTGTGACATAGTCTGGAAAAGGTCAACCGCCGGATAATCTATCGGCCACTGCCTCGGCAGGAGCATCGTGTGAAGATTCCTGCAAGTCTCATGTCCTCGTCGAGGCGGCGTGATGAGACAGGGCTCGTTCTGGCCGTTTTCCAGCGGTTGGACTTCTCATTGCAGTGGCTCAGGAGCCGTCTGGAGCTCTGGTTCGCCAGTAGCAGCAACTGTGAGCCCGCAGCAGAGGACTTATGACACACACCGGAATCGGACAGAGGCTCCGTAAGTGTCAAGTGTCGCTGAGACCGCCCTGCAACGCGATTTGCCAGTTGCACTTCCGATTCGCCTCTACTTTACTTTTTGTGGCAGCTCTTGCCTGAGAAGAGGCATTGCTGATGGCAGAGAAGATCCGGCAGTACAATGCCAGCTTCTTCGTGTGCGTCCAAGCGGGAGTCAGAGTCTGGTGCAGCCTCGGTGCGGTGAGACCTCATCGTGTTAAGTATTTGGGCTATGGATCGCAACTGCGGTCACAGGGACTTGAGTGTGTCTTCTGGGTGGTAGGCATTGATGGAGGGGTCCCCAGGGACTTGGAAAAGACCCCGCCAGTGCAGAGTGTCGCACGACGCAGTAGAACGGCCGGAGTCGGAGCATTTCTTTTGCGTGTCCTTAAGGTGGTCGTGGCATCCAGCATCGCCTGGGAATGGCAAGCACCGCGAACGCTCGCTTCAGAGATTCTGCCGCTGTGTTGGGCAATGCGATGCTGTGTGCTGTGAGGTTGGTTCAGACGATGGAGTTCTGCGGAGCTTACCACTTCGGGCTTGGGGCTCAGCAAGAGCAAGAATAAAGGCCGAGTTGTTTGGGACATTGTTGGGCGTGAGTAAAGCAAAGGCAGTGGGCGAACACGTTTGCAGAGCAGGCTTGTGGATGCTCCCTGCGACTGCACTTCAAAATTTCCTGGTCAAATCTTGACTTGAGCTCAAACAATCCTGACCGCCTGCATCACAGATCCGCTACCGCTCGAACACTTCAGACCTGCAGCAGACAGCGTTCCTCGGACTCCAAGATGTGCGTGAAGCCGTGAGACTGAAACAGCGCACCGTTGTATCTGTGAATGCTTTGCAAACGAAGCGAGGTCTCAGGAGCAGTTTGGACATCCATATGCATTCGTTCGTGTCTCAGACTTTTGGTCGCTTCGGATGTGCCAACCCACAACATGGCTGAGATTGGAATCCCGGGCATTGGCACTGCCATGGGCTGGGAGTCATCAGCTCAGATATGCCCGAGATGCCCCAGAATGGCTGGGCCCGGCACCGCTGCCGACACGCTGACGGTCGCTGGAGGTCCTTAATGTACAACACGGGGCACTACATGGCGAGGTCCGTGAAGCCTCAGCAGGAGGGGACCGGTTGTCGGTCAAGCAGCATGGTTCTTCTCAAGCGTCTGCGAGAATGAGTGCGAAGGCGATAATCAGAGGTGTCGCGTACTACGACTACGTTGTCACGCGCTCAGCCTGGAAAGCTGTCGGTGAGTACAAGCTCTTTACCAACCAGGCACGCCTTTATCGCCTACAGGACATCTCTGCAACGAAGGTGCTTTGAGCGTTTCAAGACGTGGCCGGTGTTCAGGGTCGTGGCAGGGCTTCGATCTGCCGAGGCGCTCTTCTTTCTGAAAGGCCAGGCACCACTCCCTGAGACCTTTCACAATCCGGAGCCGGGCTTGGCTGACGCATGCAACGCACGCAATGCATAATACAACAACAGCCCATGACGAGGTTCCCCAGCGGAAGATCCCTCCGTTGGAAGCTCAAGATAGGGAGAAGAGCTGCGACTTCTGCCAACATCTGCGGTAGCATCTCATATGAGGCTCGACTTGTTTGCACTGGTGTCAATGACCCCTGCCTACACGCCATATGCCATAGCCCGAGACACATTAAAGACCGGGTATCTTTCTGTGCGCACACATCTCGAACTGCAGATTGGAACCCTCCGGGAGCACATCACGAAAGTCCTGGAGGACATGCTGTGCGAGTGTATGTGTAGATGTATATACGCATGCACACACTGCGAAACATCGAACCTTGTACATCCTTTGCAGAAGTCCTGCAGGCAAATGGTACAGTGATTCCTTACAACTTCGCATTCTACCTGAAAACGGATGCGCACGTTTTCAAGGCAAGGGCGGATTGTTCTGAAGTCGGTATGGTGTGAGCTTCTCGTGGCTAAGGTGGACCCGAGGCCGCGGAGCTGGTGGCTCACAGAACTCGAAAGAGTGTGGGGTGGGTGCGATGCTCATGCACGAGACAACCTTGTCGGTTCTGGGCGAACACTGCCCTTTCGAGGGCAAGCATGCGGCACTTCCAGCACAATACCACGATCCTCCACCAGGGTCTGAACTTCGATGAGAGGTGTAGAGCTGAAGCTTCAACATGTGTTCGTCACGCGTGAAGCCAGTTCAGTCGATTCCTGATCGTAAGCTGCGCACCGGTCATGAATTTGAGGAGCTGCCCCAGCTTCGTCAAGCACACACACTTGTTTGCCGACCCGCTGTCATGTGGAACAAACTATCAGGACCGGTGAG
This sequence comes from Symbiodinium sp. CCMP2456, assembly GCA_905221635.1. Classification (NCBI taxonomy): domain Eukaryota; class Dinophyceae; order Suessiales; family Symbiodiniaceae; genus Symbiodinium; species Symbiodinium sp. CCMP2456. The sequence goes on from CAJNDV010022925.1 coordinate 9,342, forward strand.
CGCCGCACATGTTCCGTCTCAGGAGTTGCCCACAGAACGCCCCCTTCTGAGATTTGCGAAAGGATTGCTGCGACCGAGTCGATGTCCCAGATTTCCCTGTGACTGAGCTCGGAGCTCGGAACATGAGCCGAAGACTCCAACCATTCACAGATACTGGGATCTCTTTCTGTCATTGTCAGGTGTGGCATCGGAGTCTCCCCCACGCTCTGCCAAAATGCAGACAACATTGAGGCCTGCTCCCAAGTGTCAGAAACACGAAGGAGCTGCTTATAGTCGTGAGTAGTCATCTGGATCCCTGCAGGTCTTCTGCCTGGAGATCAACAGGCACGAGCAGAACTTGCTTTTGGGGCGGGCACGAAGTCTTGGGTGTAGGAGCACCGAGATATTATTGCTGTGTCTATCCAGGACCACCTCTTACAAGTGGCCTTGCGATTTCCGCATCATGAACTGGACGTCATGAACTGGACGGCATGAGTCCGCGAAGTTCAAAGGTATTGGTGTGTCCTGAAGAGCTGTTGTGCTATCCCGTCCCTCAGTCCTGAAGGGATTAATAAGGTCGGGTCTCAGCAGCTTGCAAGTTGTCGGATGGTGTCGTAGCAGAAGCGAACGACCTCCCATCAATGTACATAAACTCGCTCGCACATGGCTCCAACAAGTAAGCAGCCTGCCAGAATAGCAATGCTGAGTCACAGTTTGGCTGTGTTTCGTACACATCAGCGTCCCCGAAGTTTGCGGCTGCAAGTGTGACGATGATGCAAAAAGCTTCAGAGCAGAAGCCAGAACTGGCAAGTCCAACCTGTACGATCGGTACGCATGGTATGCATCAGATGCTCTTCACATTCGTCGAACCTTTCATCCCGGCCTGTGCATCATATCTAGTTGCGTGTTGACTTGCTTCAGCCATGGCCGGCGATACTGCGGCAGACAGCGGCTTGCTGTTGTATCGAGTGATGGAGTCATGGCTGTAGCGTTGATGTCACACGGGTTGCACGTTGAGGCGAGAGGCTGCCGGAAATCACGGACCAGGCACGCGCCAGAGCCAGCCGTTTGAGAACCGATAAAGGTCTCAGTGGTACGGTTTGGGTGGCTGTGATGTGGACAGGCAGTCGCAGCATGCAGTCACGCCGAGAGAAGCAAGCGTTCCGACTGCACGGTCTTGCCCCGTGATGTCCTGCACTGGGTTTTTCTGTTCAACTTCTGCTCTGCTTGTGGAAGTGGCACATACAATGCATCCTGTATTTTGATGCCCTCATACGCTTCATTCATCCAATTCATGCTCGGAAGTGTTTTGTAATGTGATTTACAAAGTTGCCATTGCGGAGACTCCTCCGGACAATGAAGGATCCCGAAGGTGGAACTTAACAGGAACGGTCCCGAAGAGGTGGCAGAGCGGCTCTTCCGCAGCCTCGAGCTTATGGAGGCGAGGGCAACATCGAGTCGTTTGTAGCAAGTCTACTCTTTGCGCTGTGGCACAGAATTGTCTTCCGAAGGCAGACTATCAGCGGACACTGGCTGCAGAGCCGACAGCACCACAGTCGCTGCTGGCCCAGCGACGGGATGCAGTACATCCGGATCTGCTTAGCGAATTTCTTGTTGAGTCCGAAAACCCGTATTTTTTTACTGTGTCTCCTATTTCCAACTTCAGGCTTCATCCATCGGGCATCCTTCGTGAGCAGTCTGATTCGGACCGGGACGGGATCAGCGGCCTGTGAGTGAACTGATCTCCGTGATGGCCTCGAGCAAAATCACTTTGAAAACAGCACCAAGCTGACGCCTGTACAAAGGTCCTTCAAGCTCAGAGGCAGTAGAACATGCAAAGAAACGTTCAGCACAAGAAGCCATTAGAAACATCTATGCGCACTCAGTATTTGCTGAGGCGTACACTGCAAGAGACCACGCTCCATACCTTGGAAGTCTGGCAGAGGGTGCAAACCACCACAACGCCGAGCACTGACGCGATCTGCAACTTCACGCAGAGGCAACGCCTACAAATGATGCGGAGAACTTCTGCTCCAGTCACCATGCATCACCATGCATGCTGTACAGTTGCAGGCATCCGCTTTCTTTTTTCTGCTCTGCAGTCGTTCGGACAATCAGAGTGCGGGAATGCCCTGCTTGCCCCGCCTTGAACACAAGAGTGTCTGCTCTTCCGTCAAGTTCATTCACTGCGAAAACCGACAATGCCTACCGACGGGCTGCAACCGAGCAAGACTCAACATCGTAGTCCTGTTTTGAACCGGGTCAACCGCACGACCTTTGCAAAAGTTCCCAAGGCTGTCGCAGATATCACTTTCAATCTGAAGCCTCTCTAGCGGAAACCAAGGCAGGCATCTCGCGGAAGCAATCACAGACAAAGGCCCATCTTTGTCACAGCAACCGGATCTGCATCCGCGAGCACCAGCCGTGCCCAGTTGATGTGTTTGAATCTATCGCCAAGCAATTTTATATCATCGACGTTTTTCCAAGTGGAATGTGGGCTTGTCAGCACAAGGTTGCATGCACAGAGCCACAGCCCAACTCTCCGTTATCAGGTGCCTGCGCTTGACTTTGATTGTTGTGTCAGCAATGTGCACATCATCAGCATGACCTCTAAGTCTCGGTTTGGGTTGTTGCACAGGCTGCGCATGGTTCCTACTGAAAGGATCCCTCGCTGCAGCATATTGACCCGCTCATAAGTTTCACTAAAAACCTCTGCGCCATCCAACAATGACCGCTCGAGGAGAAGAGTTCGGGGCCAAATTGGGAATTGCAATAAAAAAGGGACTCCTATATTTACCAGACAAACAGCGGAGCCGCTGGGTCTTCGGCCCCAAGCCCTAGCCCTAGCCCGAAACTCAGCCGAAACGCAAATAAAGCAATGAACATCCCCGTCAGCGGTCCACACGCAGCACGTGTTAAAGTTGCGCTTGCGGTTTTGCTTGACCTGTCATCATGGATCGCTGCTTTTCGGCCTACAGAAGGGCCCTCTTGAGCTTCCTTACTCTTTGCACTGCGGTGAGAAACATGTGCGCTTGATCGACTGACGCCTTTGTGCTGTGCTAGCGTTTAGTCAAGTTGGCACCGGAGCCTGCTTTCCTCCTGCGATGCCCAGGGTTCCGATATTCCAGATGGATGCTCAGGACGAGTCCGCCGACTCCCTTCCCGATCTGGAGAACCTTGAGTCAGCGTCGCAGATGATGGGACCAGGGACCTCTGAAGAAGCCAACCCGGCGAGTCCTTGGAGGTGTTCCTCTTGCGACGGAGGTGCACTGAACCAGGACCCAGCTGGCTTCTGGAGCTGCGTGGATTGCGGTTCGACTCTGTACTACCACGTGGACCAGCCTACGAGAAGGCGCGCGGCACACGGCCGCGGGATGTGGCATTACCTTCCTGGAGACGCTCACCTCCCAGAGCCTTCTTGGACTGCTCCTCAGTTTGGTGGTGCGGGGCCCCCTCCCGCACATCCCGGCTTCTTTGCTACCAATACGAATGGGCCAGTGGCCGGCAGCCGCCGGCGAAGGCGACGAAGACCGAGAGCGAACCCACCGGATGATGACGCCACCGAGGCCTCTGAGCAGCCCGAGTCCCAGAACCAGACCTACGACCCTACTGTGTCGGTCTCCTCGACCCCTTCGGTGGCCTCGCGGCGAGCAGTTCGTCATGACCCGTGGTCGCCGCTACTCCGTGGACCTCGTCAGCCTCCTGGCCTACCCCAAGCACCACGAGCCCCTCGCGAAGATGACCGGCAGCTACCGCAAGGTGACGATCATGAAGAAGAACATCCAGCTCACTTGTTGGGTTTCGACGGTGCAGCCGGCACCCCGGGTCGCAAGGACACTAAGGGCGGCAAGTCCAGCTCGTCGTCGTCAAGCTGGAACAGCAGGATGGGACCCGAGAAGAAAGTCCGTTGGCGAGGCGGGGCGCCTACTCCCCCGTCCTGGAAATATGATCCCAGCGACCTTCGGGCTTACAGCAAGTGGGCAAGGAAGGTTCAGATTTGGCAAGTCCAGATCGCGAATTACATGACCAAGCGCGAGGCGGCGCTCTTCTTGTACACCTCGTTGACCGGAGAAGCGGAATCTGAACTAGAGCGCGTGCCTTTGGAAAAGATCAATTGTGATTCCGGTATCCAATTCATCTTGGACTCTCTTAAGGAGCCTATGGCCCAGAAGACTGTATATCAGAAGCGCAAATTCCATGCCGACTTCGAGGGCATCAACAGATACCCTGGCGAAGGCCTCAGGACATATGCGAACAGATATCGTCGCATTGAGCGGTCACTGGAGGCGCTCGGAGTGCAGATCACCGGCATGTATGACGACGAGAGCCGCGGCAACAGGTTGTTGGAGAGAGCTCGCCTCAGCCCCTCGGATCAGAGACTGGTTCTGGTGGGGTCGAGGTACTCACTTTCCTTCGAAGACGTCATGGAGTCGATGACGATGCAATACCCGGATTTCCGGGCAGCTCCTCCGGTCATGGGCCGAGACGGCCAGGTGAGTCGGGCGAGGGCTTCGAGACCGAGGCCGGCCACCAGGACACCGAGCACGCCTTCGAGCCGATCCCCGAGGATGAGGCCGAAGACGGCGAAGCAGCCGAGCAGGACGAACCACAGGAAGCAGACGATGATGCAGCAGAGCTCGAGGACCTGGCCCAGGTCCTCACGGTGACAGCCCGCCGCCTGGCGAGCACCCGTCTTGGACGTAAGTACAGTGGATCCAAGGTCCCCGCAGCAGAGCTAAAAAAACGAACCACATGTGCAGCCTGCGGTGAGATCGGTCACTGGAAGGGTGACGCAGAGTGTCGAGTGACAGGCGGCAAGGGCAATGCAACACACAAGCCAGCCACCGCGAAAGGTGCCCCAGACTGCAACATCATCGGCACCAGCTGGCAAGACGGGCGGCAAGGGCAACAAAGGACAACCCCATCAGGCCTTCATGGTAACCCACAGTGACCTCGGCAGCTACGAAGTGTATTCGGAAGAGTATGGCCAGAGCTTTGCAGACCCCAGCTACGATGTGAGAGTAGTCTTTGCAGCGCAGATGATTCATGATGTGAGTTCGGAGTTTGCGGGCTACATGGTACTAGACACGGCGTGCCAGCGAACCTGTTGTGGCAGGACCTGGGCACAGAGGCACTTCAACTACCTCAGCGGCATCCCCCTCGAACCGGCCAAGGCTCAGATCCATGACAAGTTCCAGTTCGGGAAGGGTGCACCAGTAGAAGCCGATTGCAGAGCCTATGTTCCGGTCAGCTTCAGCGACCACCCACCGTTGCTGATTGGCACAGGCGTCTTGGGTGCAGATGTGCCACTACTCGCGAGCAACGTGCTCCTCAAGGCGCTCGGCATGATTCTTGATTTGCCGGACATGAAGGTCACCTTTAAAACCCTAGGATGCAGTGCCCCCGTTTATGTGATCAACGGCCACCTTTCAGTACGCATGGATTGTTTTGCACAACATGAGCATGACGGTTTTGCCCAGCTGTTGTCTCGCACTTCATGGCATGATGCGCCGGCCGAAGCAATCTTTGGCCAGACTTCGAGTGCAACCACAGGTGAGTCACGACATGCTCGTGACACCCCCGACATGGCTCGTTCGTTGGCGCCGACTTGTGACGTGCTTGCGCAACTTCAGGGCACACCTCTACTTGACCATGGTTCGTGCAGTGAGGCTGGGCATCTGCGAGCACCAATGGCTGCTGGAAGCTACGCCCCCGAGGCTGGATCCCAACTTCCAGGTGCGGCAGGACACGTGCCGGCACCCAGATGTGCAGCGCTACGGGAACGCCACGGGCCGGTACTCCCGATGCAAGGTGTGCAACAAAAGATGGGTGTGGGACGCAGACCGCGAGCGATGGGTGCACAAACCATACGTCGCATCTTCACGCTCATCGGCGCTGCCATTGCCCTCTTCGGACAACACCCTGGAGAACCAAGCGCCGGCTCCCCCACCGTCGACTTCATTGCGGGCGGCCCGAGCCAAGACGAGTACGGCGCGACCCAGGCCGAGCACAGCGACTTCATCAACGGCATTCGCGCCGACTTCCGGAAACGGCGCAACAACGAGCCCGAGATCGACCATTGGGCACTCCTTCGCGGACCAATGCCCAACGACCACTCGGAGGAGATCAGCTCGGAGGAACTCGACTTGGACAATGTCGACGGCTGATCGGCGACCTCGAGCGGGCGGCGAAAACCTACCAGAAGGAGATCGACGTGTACCAGGCCCTGCCGACGACCTCCTCGAGACCACCGCCCAACGTCGACATCCTGGAGATCTTCACTTCGGAGGCGAAAGCATCAGCCAATGCATACCGATACGGATTGAACGCGTGCCAGCCAATTGACCTCCAATACGGCTGGGACCTATGACAACAAGGACAACAACGAACCGTGGACAACCTCGTGGCACGGCTCCGACCATGGGCAATCTTCATCGACTACCCGAGCCACCTCTACAGCGTGCACAACGAGAACTTGAACTACCACGACAAGCCAGGCGAACTCCAACGACTACGTGAAGGAGACCGCCAACTAAGGTGTTTCACGGCGGCACTTTGCCGCAAACAGCTCGAAGCAGGCAGGCTGTTCTTCATTGGGAATCCAAGACAGAGCAGACTTTGGAGCCAACCCGAGATGGCTTCGCTCCTGGGCCTGCCAGGTGTGACAACTACAACGGCCCACATGGGCGCTTACGGCGCCGAGAACCACCACAACGAGCCGGTGAAAAAGGCCATGCAAATCGCCTCCAACTACCCCGGCCTGGACAACGACTTCGGCCGACGACTTTCGGCGACCGACCTCCTTTACTGCACACCCCTCCAAGGACGTGATGCACTACAATCACATGTGCTACCAGACGCTTTTGTGGACCAGCTCCTCAACTCCGTCAAGCAATGGATCGCACGACGTGAACCACAACGCTTCGGCTACTACATGGTTTGGGCCCTGGCTCGACCTACTACTGACGCTGCTGCGTGGAACCACGTCTTCCAGGAGATTGAGAAAAGTTTCGCCGGCAGCAGCCGACGGTCCTACATCGTCGACCCCGACTCCAACTTCGGCAAAGAGATCCAGGACCTGTTCCGCATGGACGCCGTGCGCGTCCAGGTGGCCAACACTCCTTCGCAGCGTCGCTTCTACACCGACCTGCCCCACCTGGCCCGAGGCGCAGCACTTCAGTTCACGGACAAGTCACGTTCAGTAGAGGTGGAGCAACTAGACGAAGTAAGACAACCCAAAGGTCGTTTCAGCAAGCCGGTACAATTCGCAGTCTTCATATACGGCACCTCGCGGCAAGCCTTAGGAGAGGAACAGCAGCCACAGGCCGATCCAGGCCCTTCAGTGCCAGTCTCAGGGCTGCCCACTGACGTTTCTTTTCCCGGCCTCAGCGAGAAAGTGCCCGCTGAAGTCAGAAGGTCGGTGGCTCGTCTACACATCAATCTTGGACACCCCAGCTCCCAGGAGCTTAATCGATTGCTTTGTCATCGCGGAGTCCCTAGCTCTGGTGTTCAAGAGTGTGTACGGAAACTGAGTTGTGCAACCTGCCAAAGGCTTTCCGGACCTCAACAGCCTCGACCTTCAGCAGTCCCGAACCTACAGGCTGGACAGTTTGGTGACTTAGTCCAGGGCGACTTCTTCTGGGTAAGACTGTCCAGCGGCACCAACGTACAACCGGCTATCATCAAGCCGCGATCCTCCGGGAAAAGTCATCGAGAGACGCTTACGACCTCCTGCACACCGTTTGGTTGCGACCTTACGGATTGCCAGTCCGACTACTGCTGGATCCCGATCCACTCTTTCAGGGAGAATTCCGGAATTGCTCTCTACAATCAATGTGCAGGTGGACTATTGTCCAGCCGAGGCCCATTGGGTCATAGGCACGGTCGAGCGGAGGAACTGCGTACTCAGAACAATCCTCGAGAAGATGATTAACGACAACGTTGTCGATGACATTGATCGTCTGGACCATGTTCTTTCAGCAGCCGTTCACGCTCTCAACTCCTTCGTGACCGTCAAAGGACGCTCCCCTTACCAAGCCGTCTATGGCAAGATCCCGCGGATACCAGGCGGACTACTGACTGACGAAGGCTCACTCGCCCAGTCGGTAATGGACCCTGGTTTGGCTGCTGAGCGGGCACGTTCTGAAGCAATTGGACACTTGGCTGCCATGAACGTGGACCAAGGGCTTCGACGAGCCATACTCCGCAAGACCAGCAACCTGAAGATCGAGGGTTTACAACCTGGTCAAAGGATCGCTTTCTGGCGCTGGAGGAGACGAGGACTTCGCAAGCGTGGTGCCTGGACCACTGGCAAGTTCTTGGCCTACGACCCCTCACAACCAGGGAAACAATGCGGGATACGCTCCGGCAACAGCACCATTTTGGTTGCCATGGAGCAGGTGAGATTGGCTGCCGGTTGGGAAGACTGGTGTCCCGACGAGGCCGATATACAGAGCCTGAAGGACGCGACTAAGGACATCCGCGAGAGTGTCTTTCAAGATCAGCAAGGACCTCCTCCTCCCGAAGATGAGCTCCCTGACAGAGACGAGGACATCTTCGATCCGGAGTCCGTTCCACCGACTCCCAACCTGGCGCCTACGACAGTTCCGCAAATCATAGCAGCCAGAAGCGAACCACCGACACAACCTCAACTACCTCCACTACAGACTAGCAGAACGGACAACTACAACCTGACCTTGAGTCCCACCTTCCAGCAGAACACCTACGTGCA
>CAJNDV010022925.1:18151-46685 GCA_905221635.1 Symbiodinium sp. CCMP2456
TTGGCTGTTGTAACAAAGTAGAACGGAGCAGTCCGTGCTTGATCCGAACACCTCGCCGGCTCAAGTTCTCCGTCTCGGGTTTGTGCTTGTCTGCGTTTGGGCTTCCCTTCGCTGGGGGGACTCTATTTGGGTCCCCCCCGCCCGACTGCAATATCAAATGTCCGTGCAGGCCCTTGTCGGTGTTTCCGTCCGTACGAAAACGACAAAACGAGGTATGCCGTGCGGGCTTCTGGTGCACGGCTTCCTGGGATCCTCTGCTTCTTCATGGGCGCTCCGTTTCCTATCGTGCTTACGCCAGTCGGTGTCCGACACACTGGCTCTGCAGCCTACGCGCACTTTGGATTTTTTGCCGGCCGTCCTGTCCGGCAGCGAGAGCCGTCCACTTATCTCCGAGCCTTGGGACTGCGACAGTTTCGTTCCCTGGCTTCGGGACTTGCTCAGTCAGCACTGGTCTTTGCATTCCAGTGAGCCTTTCCCCTCCGTGTTCTCTTTGGTGGCTGCACAGTCCCTTAAGGCAACTATGCTGAGTTGGGCCCGCCAGCTCTCCATTGAGTCCGATGCCCGTCGCATTCAGGGGCATCATCGACTTTCTGGGGCCGACCGTTCCGTGGCCCTTTACTCCCGTGATGATATCATCCCCATGGTCCGATTACAAGCTCGTGTGGTCGCGGCCTTCCGCAACGGCTTCCGTCCTTTGCAACCCGTTGGCCGTGGTCTTGAGGCCCCCGTTGCAGATTTCCCTGTGGTTCTGCCTTCTGGAACGATGCCGTCTTTGGATTCGGCTGCCTTGCCGCCTGATTGCCTCCCCGACGCCCCCGTCTCGCCACCCGCTGCAAGCCCTCCCGTGCCAGCTGATCCTCCTCCTCCCTTCTCGACGATCCCGGTGCTCCCGGTTCCCTCGGCCGAGGATGATCTTGTGTCACTGTCTTCGGAGGAGTCTGAAGCTCCGCCCGCAGATCAGGACGAGGCAGAGGATTGGGAGGCCGACTTGGTCGAAAAAGCGGCCATCAAGGCTGCATCCTCCGCCCCCTGGCTTATGCATAATCCGCGCAGCAACGTAGTGCACTTTGCTCAGACTTGTGCCCCGGATGCTCTCCGTTCAATCCGTATGCTGCGACAGGACGGTTCCGCTGTGCATGTCCGACCAGTTTGTGGGGCGCAGACTCGCCAGATGGTCTCCGGACCCCTGCTGTCTGGTCCGCCCGCTGGTTCGGTTTTGTGCCTGCGCGGCGCCTGTTTTTCCCGTTTGTCGCAGCTAGACTGATTCAGCGGCGCGAGTCAGTGAAAAGAAGCCAGCGAGCTCTCTCCGCCGTCCATTTCTTGTTCGTCATGCTTTCTGTCATGAGCGCATGTGTGTCGGCAGCCGTTTTTCGGGATTTTGTGCCACATTTGCTTGCCCCCGTCTCTCATCGTCATGGCGTTTGAGGGCAATGCATCGGGCTCCGGTGGCTTCGACCCACCCGGCCGCTATTTTATGCAGCGCGCCGCAGCCGTGTCCGAACCAGGCCCGGAGAGCCGACCCCGTCGCTCCGCCCTGCGGAATCGGATGACCCATCGCCCACTTACGCCTCTTCCGTGCAGAGTCACTCGACGGGTCCGGGCTCCTGGGCCACCGTGGGGGATGTCAGCACAGGATCTGAGCTGGTGGACCAACTCGGACCAACTATCCCGTCTCCGTCCTGACACTCGCGACCGCATTGTTCATTTGTGTATGCGGATGGGCACGCCTTCTGGGCCTAAAGCTTCGCCATCATCTTTCCCGCCGGCGAGCCCGGCTCCGGCCGAGCCAAAGGCGCATGCTCCGCCCACTCCGCTGGACGAGCTAGGGTTCCCCCTGGCAGTCACGCCGGATGCTGTGGCGCCAAAGGCGCAGGCGAAAAATTCGTCTTTTCCGCCTGCCCGCCCAACTGTGGTTTACCCGCCCCCATGCCTTGTACAGTGTCCGACGTCGGGATGTTTCAACCAATGCGGCCGTCGCTCGCCCAGTCGGTAATGGACCCTGCGGGCGCGTTCTGAAGCAATTGGACACTTGGCTGCCATGAACGTGGACCAAGGGCTTCGACGAGCCATACTCCGCAAGACCAGCAACCTGAAGATCGAGGGTTTACAACCTGGTCAAAGGATCGCTTTCTGGCGCTGGAGGAGACGAGGACTTCGCAAGCGTGGTGCCTGGACCACTGGCAAGTTCTTGGCCTACGACCCCTCACAACCAGGGATACGCTCCGGCAACAGCACCATTTTGGTTGCCATGGAGCAGGTGAGATTGGCTGCCGGTTGGGAAGACTGGTGTCCTGACGAGGCCGATACACAGAGCCTGAAGGACACGACTATAAGGACATCCGCGAGAGTGTCTTTCAAGATCAGCCAGGACCTCCTCCCCCCGAAGATGAGCTCCCTGACAAAGACGAGGACATCTTCGATCCGGAGTCCGTTCCACCGACTCCCAACCTGGCGCCTACGACAGTTCCGCAAATCATAGCAGCCAGAAGCGAACCACCGACACAACCTCAACTACCTGCAGAACGGACAACTACAACCTGACCTTGAGTCCAACCTTCCAGCAGAACACCTACGTGCAGAGCTTCGGCGACCCGTCTCGCGCGGCAAACGTGGCACCACGAACACCCAGGGCCCCGAGACACACGAGAAGCCGTTCACCCGCCGTTCGTCCGCAACTACGAGAAGGCCCAGGACCACCTCCGGCACTACCACCAGGAGCTTCCTACGACGAGGCCCTGCAGGCGCTGCCTTTGACAGCGCCACCTTCTTCGACGAGTTGCCAGAGCCACAGGGAGAGGACCAACAGCAGTTACCACCAACTTCCGCACAACCTGGGAACAGCGAGCAAGCGTCAGGCTACAGCAACCCCAGAACCTAGTACGGTGACCGTTGACCAGCAGCAGTCACAACCAACTTCCGCACAACCTGGTCAACTGGCGAGCAACGCTTCTTCAACGTCAAGGTCACCTACAGAGGAGGTACCAAGTTCACAAGCAGCTTCACAGCCGGAGCCCAACGGTGGCGAGACACCACCAGTGTTGCCGCAGAAGAGACCTTTCGAAACCTTGACAACACTCTTGGCGGACGCAGGCGAGCTACACAGAGTTCCTCCTGGTGAAACCTTTCACGGCAGTGTGTTCGGACCGCTTCGTCGACCGTTCTACGACGCCTACCTTGCCTCAGACCACCGCGCTGGCGACGTTCCTCCCGACAAGAACCCGTTGGACAGCGACACCGCCGACTCCGACGTCGACAACTCGAACAAGACTGGAGGCAAGAGGCTTTCGAGGAAGGAGCTTAAGCAGCTAGACCGAGAGATCCCCTGGACGGTCATTGTGAAAGGACCACATGTACAAGAGTACTTGAAAGCCGTGGAGAAGGAGGCCGAGTCCTGGAAACAGTGGGACAGCGTGGAGCCTCTATCACGCGAACAGGCAGCGGAGGTCTTGAGTAACAAGATCCTCTGCAAACGCATTTTGCGTAGCCGTGCGTGCTACCGTGACAAGAGCAGAGGACAGGGACCAGTGCGAGCTAAGTGCCGCATTGTGTGCTTGGGTCATCAGGACCCAGACTTGTTCAGTCTTAACCGCCAGGCACCAACACCCTGCCGAACCAGCGAGCACGTCGTCCTGATGATCCTCGTCGCGGGTTCCAACGGCGAGTTCGGAGCAACAAAGCACAAGTGGAAAGGGTGGCTGGCCGACGCTTCCACCGCGTTCCTCCAGGGACAACAGCCCCAAGGGGAAAGGAGCCAGCCTCTCTACATGAGACCACCTACTGATGGTTTGATCGCCATGACAGAGCACTGGCGAGCTCCTTTGTACATCATCAAGTCGAATGTGTATGGGCTCGCGAACGCACCGCGCCTCTGGTGCATCGAAGTGACTACCAGATTGCTGAAGCTAGGCTACACCCAGCATAATTTCGACAAGATGCTGTTTATCAAGAGGGATGCCAACGGCGACCTCCTGAGCGTCATCCTAGTCTACGTCGATGAGTTTCTGGGCGTGTTTCGCCTCGACTACGACATCGAAGAGGTGCACCGAGCTTTCACCTGGGGCACACTCAGTTACTTCGAGACCGGGAAACCCTGGACGTTCAAAGGGAAGGAGGAGTTAACACTCCGGCCAAACAACCGCGGGAGGATCACTCTGCAGATCACTCAGACGGAGTTCATCAAAGGCTTGAGCAGCGGGACCATTCCCAAGAATGCTGACTTGGAAGAGCCACTGACTCCTGCCTTGCAAGCTGAGCTTAGATCAGTGGCAGGATGCCTCCAATGGCTTTGTGGGCAATCGCGACCCGAGCTCTCCGCCTACGTCTCCCTCAACAGCTTGAACTCCCGCAGCAACCTTGGCAACTTGAACTCCCTGTACCACGCCTTGGACTTTGCCAAGAGCACGCCGGAGTACGGCCTGACACTTCCTGACGTTCCTCTGAACCTCGCCACGACTTTAGTGTCGTACACTGACGCTTCCTTTGCTAACTCCCCGCACGACCTGAAGTCTCAGTTCGGAGTACTTGTGTTTGCCACCACGACTCACGTGACTTCGACACCGTGCCTAGGCTTGTTGCTAGACTGGCGGTCAGGAAAGAGTGCTAGGGTTTGTCGTAGCACCCTAGCTGCTGAAGCCATGGCTGCTGACGAAGCTGTAGATCGTCTTCATTACATGAATCTTTTCCTGACCGAGATCTTGACAGGTCGCCCGGCACACAAGACGAAGCCAGCATTGCGCATGCTGCACGCAGTAGATGCTAAAAGCCTCTACGACAGTTTGATCCAAGAGAGCCCTCAGACAAGTGAGAAGCGGACATTGGTGAGCATTAAGTCTGTGCAGGACAGCCTAGATCCTGACTCCATTCACTGGATTCCCACAGAACTTATACGCGCAGATGGGCTCACTAAGCTGTCCAGCGATCTCATGTCGGCACTTCGCGAATGGTTGAAGGCGCCCTGGGTGATCTTGAGACAGGTCAAAAAGAAAGTAGACCAGTGTTAAAGTTGCGCTTGCGGTTTTGCTTGACCTGTCGTCATGGATCGCTGCTTTTCGGCCTACAGAAGGGCCCTCTTGAGCTTCCTTACTCTTTGCACTGCGGTGAGAAACATGTGCGCTTGATCGACTGACGCTTTTGTGCTGTGCTAGCGTTTAGTCAAGAGCACGAGCCTGTACATTCATTCTTGGCTGCCAACCTCCCCGCGCTCCATTTTCAGTCCTAGTGACCAAGTGGCACTCGGGCTCTTCGCATTGATAGGGCTGTAGCATCAACATTCTAGCCTCGTTAGTGTCCGATTGGCGGCCAACATGACCCACACCGTCGGCACTAGGCAAACTATCGATGGCAAGAAGTTTGGTTTAGGTTGAGGGCTTTGGGATCTGCCTGAGGGGTTTTAGGCTACTGCTTTGGGGTCTTGGGGTTTTAGGGTTTCGCTCCTGTGGGCAAAGCTTACTGCAGAAGCCACACCTCCTAGCTTGCGAATTTGTCATAGACAGTTCAAAAGCTGCCAGAGCTTGACTAGTGGTCTTCTGCTGTGACAGCTTCAGCCGCAAACTCAACAGCAAGCTCGGGACATCGAGAACATCTCTTACAAAGAGGTCCATGGTCCCACCGCGTTTAATTCCAGATGCCAGCCCAAAATTCCAGAATTTTACGTCATGGGCATGCTTAGCCGGTACTTGTTCAGTGCGGTCTGACCACACATCAGCCAATGCATTCAAGGCAGCATCGCTTCTCCTCAATCAATGTGTGCCAGCCAGGTTTGGGATCCGCCTCATCCCATTGGTCAGCTCTCAACACCCCGTGTTTCGCGAATCGCCTCCAGGCTCTGAACTTCTGATATGATTCCAAATCTAGGCCTGAAGCGCACCGACCCTTTTGTGAGAAGGACTCGACATGCAAAGCAAACTCGCCTGTGTCGTGTGTCGCGAACGCATCGGACGCATGTGGGGAACCTTGAATGACTCAAAGCCTCTAAGTTGCCCCAAGTGTGATAACTCGCTGACCGTTCGTTAGTCTAGGTACTGCATGGGTTGCCAACCCAAGCCGGGCGCGGTATTCGTGAACATCGAAACAAGTACCATCCCACTGTCCCACTCTCAATTCGTCGCCTCGGCTCATCGATTTCAGTCTTGGTCTCGCCCCACGGTCGCCACGCACAAAAGACTGTATCTCTTCCGGTTGGCATCTATGCGACTATGTGAGTGAGACTCACATGAAACATGTGTGCATCAAGCAAGCACTTTCAGCTCACAAAGTTCGACTCCGGTCTTGACGATTGGAAAACAATTTGCTTCACACTCACTGTGCGTAGTTTTTCTATGTGGTCTAGCAGAGGGATGCGAGTGCAGGACCAAGCCGGTGCAAGCGATGGTGAGGAGCACGGCTACGCTGCTCTTGGCTCCGAAGTAGGTGCATCCCCCTTTTGCGTTCTTTGGAGCTCCTGAACCCAACACTTTGTGAGGCAGCGATGAAGAGGCACGCGCTGATCGGCTTTGCTCTAGCTGCTGGGGGTGGGGGGGTGTTACACATCCTTGGGATCCGCTAGGCCTGGTGCAGCGACCTTGCAAAGGTTCAGAGTCAGTGGGTTGGGGTTGAGGGCTGGCAGTTTAGGGATTATAGGGCTTGCTTAGGGTTCAGAGTTCTGGTTTCAGAGTTGAGGTTTTCGAGTTTCCGGATTTTCTGCAGGGTTGGACTCTGTGTTGCATTCTTTTTGAAAAGTGCCTAAAACCCTAACCCAGGCAGTTCAGGGCTCAGGGTGTACCTCGCTAAGCCCGAAACCCTAAACCCTGATTCGTGGCTATTTGCTTGAGTTCGGCCATCATGTCCCCAATCTGTCCGGGGTGCTCATTTCAAGAGCCCCACTGAATTTTCATAGGGTTCCAAATCGGCACCTAGATGCATTTTCATGGAGCCCTGTATGTATGCATGTATGTATGTATGTATGTATGTATGTATGTATGTATGTACGGCTAGATATATATATATATATATAGTTATATCAGCACATAACTCCATGGGGTCCCGGAGTGACCCAAACCAGCCTGTCTCACCCTTTCCATACATCATCATGCATCATCTAACTCGTTAGCGAAGCAGTCAGTAGCAGCAACTTCATGAGCAGCTTGCGCAGGTTGGTACAGACAAGGGGCTTTGTCCTGCGACGGCTGAAGGCAGCAGGTTGATGAGTTGCAGTGGGGTCTCGATGTAATTGTAGGAAATAGATTTGCCCGAGTCTCGTGAGTTTCTGCCAGATGACTGGGGCTGCTGGCAGAGTGGGGCTGCTGAGGCTGGGAGCCTTCGGTGCATAGCAGGAGAAAGACACTAAAAATGGACTGGGAGGCTTCCAGGTCTGCGCAGCCCGTGCAAGCTTGGCAAGACAGCTCCTTGCTGGCAGTAAGAAACGAATCCTCGCGCCTAAGACTGCAACCCACATCAGGAGAAGGTGAGAAGGAAGTCGGGGGCTTCAGTCTTGAATCGAAAGGGATTAGTTGCAACTACGCCTTGCGAAGTTGTTTAAGTGATCCCAGATGCATGTCAAAGGCCAGTCATAACGTGCCATGATTGCGGCCGGTACAAATGTCCCGCATGGTTCAGCGTCTGCAATTGCTGAGGTCCTGCAGAGCTTTGCGAACTTCGGATCCTCAAACCCTGTCCCTTGCTGAGTCTGCGAAAACCTCCTGAGGATTTGCTGCAATCTGGGCCTTCTGGGGTCAGGCTCTTCCGCTTCCACCCGCTGAGCTGCGGCCGACCCAGGCAGTTGCGGAAGCCTAAACTGGCAATTGACAATCTTCAAGGCTGGTCTTTCCGTGCACGCCAGGCAAACTTCCTAACGGAGGAGGAGGTCAAGCTCATCAAAGAGACCATGCAGCAGGCTGTCGCGGCCGCTGTGCGCCGATTTTCACAAAAGCTGTGTCGGCTGCAGATCTGCCCGCCTGCACCACCATGGGCTTCAAAGTTGCAGCCTGGATCCATTGGGCTTTCTCCATGCTTTTTTGCATTGAACGTCTTTGCTTGTGTTTGTCTCTTGCAGGTCAGACGAGGCGTTCCAACGCATGATCAAGGACTTACGGAAGCAGAGTCAAACGGAAGGTGTGAGCTTTTTGCTGCCAGGAGTCCCTCTTCTCCTAATGCAGCGGTGTATGTTGAGGCCGAAGGCCTAGTTCTAGGTGCTGGAGGGCTGAGGAACGAAGAAGATGACACCGTCAAATCATGGAACCGTGTCTGCAGGACAGCTAAGCAATTTCTTGGATTGATTTGGCGGTGTCACATGCAGGACCGTGCAGGCTGTCCTACATTCCTGCTAAAATTCTGGATGTGTGTTGGCCGTGCCAATACGTAGTGGTTGCTTGGGCACTGTTGCAAGAGTTGTTGGGAAAAAATGTTGTTGCTGGCTGGCATTGTGGCTCTTAGAGTCGATTTTAGATCGATTTGCGATTTCCAGGCAATGTGGCCACGACTCATTGTTCAAATCGAGTGCTCGCGACCCACGATCTTCCGGCATCCCTCGCTGCCTAGTTCAGTTTACGACGCTTGCCGCAATGCCGTCGCCATCACCGAAAAAAACTTTGGACTGCCTGCTGGGCATGCAGCTGGAAGCCCTGCGGGAGAGTGTTCTACAGCAACACAACAAGGAGGTCGGTGAATTGAGGAAGACAATCGTGGAACTGCGCCGACAGCTGTACTTTAATGACGCCGATGCAGTGCCGCTGGGTGTGCAGGGCTGTTTTGTTTGAAGGGGTGATCCATCAGTTTAGGCTACGTAATGATAACCTCGGATGAAAAACCACCCCAAACAACCCAGTTCAAACATTCCTGACCCCTGTAAATCAGTGTTGAAAAGGTGGTTGGAGGTGCTGGTAGTAGCGTTGGTAGGAGTCTTTAGTTTTGGGCCCACCTTGTTTTGACCTCAGCATGTTTTTTCCATTTGTCTTCGCAGGTTCAGGTTTCGGAGCAACACGTTTTGAACTACAAAAGCGGGGCTTGCAGCTATGCGCGCAAACAAACTCCAAAATTGGGATTAACATGGTTTAGCCGGATGGATCGGGGTTTCAGCAAGTTTGGACATCAAAACCATGTTTGAGGGCTGCGCGCGGCTTTTGTGGCTTTGTCGGATTGTGCATTTAGGGTCAGACCCAAGATTTTGCAGAGCCATGGAAACAGGGATAACATATCGAAAGCGGTGTCATGGCCCTTGTCCGCTTCGGGTTTTGCCTTTAAGGGTGCAGCGGAAAGGTCTGCAATGGGCCCGGTAGTAACTGTTCGAGGGGTGCGAGTGGCCTTTGATGGCCTTTATGGATTTCTTGGATTTGGGATTTCGGGTCAAAGCCTAGGTTGTCCAGAGCCGTGGCAATTGGGATAGTCTTTTGAGTGCTTTAGGGTTTACGGTTGCAGCGGCCCGGTAATGATTGTGATGGGGCACATAGCTGCAATGCCTTGGGACTTCATTTCTAGGTTTGCGGGCCTCACGTGGGTTTGATGGATTTCTCGCATTTTGCATGTAGAGTCAAAGCAGAGGTTTTGCTGAACCACGGCAAGCGTGGAGCGCGTGTTCTGTTCAAACATTAAGTCAACGGTCAAGTGGTAAGGAAGGAGGCTAGAAAGTCTAGCGGAGAAGAGAAGGAGTCAGAAAGAAGTGTCAAGGTCAGCGAGGGGGTCAGACAAGTAGGTTGAGGGCCATGAAAGCAGGTTCAGGGGTCACAAAAAGGGAGGGGGTTAGATAAAACCGATTGGGGATTGGAAAAGAAGGATGCAATTTTCAGAGTTTTAGTGGTACTAGCAAGCAGTCATGCGCCTTCGCTTGTGCATTTGGGAAGCAGAGGGGGAAGCAGTTTTGCCTGCAGCTGGACCGAGCAACCATTCTTTAAGTGGGTGAGCGGCACGGTTACGCTTGTACCAGTAGCCGGGGCAGTAGCAGTAGCAATAGTAGTAGTAGTAGTAGTAGTAGTAGTAGTAGCAGCAGCAGCAGCAGCAGTAGTAGTAGTAGCAGTAGTAGCAGTAGTGGCAGTAGTAGCAGTAGTAGCAGAAGTTGCAGAAGTTGCAGTATATCAACAGTAGCAGTATTGGCAGTAGTAGCAGAAGAAGTGGTAGTAGTGGTGGTGGCGGTGGTAGTCCTAGTAAGTATAAGTAACAGCAGTAGTAGTAGGAGGAGGAGTTGGGGTAGGAGTAGGATCAGGAGTAGTGGTAGTAGCGGGGTAGTTGTAGTCGTAGTGGTCGTGGTCACGGTCGTGGTCGTGGTCGTGCTGGTGGTTGTGGTGGTGGTAGTGGTGGTAGCCGTGGTAGTCATGGTAGTACTGCTATTGGTAGACAACATTAAAACCAATAATATGAGGTTAATGCCGAAAATACGCTTAACAACGAAGCCCGTGTCGAGTTTAGTGGTTTCAGTTTAGAGCATAAGCCTCTCAGAGTGATACGGACTTCAGCTTAGAGCCGCAAACCCTCAAACTAAGCCTCTCGTCGGGCTCAGGGCTTCAATTTAGAGCCTCAAGTCGGAATACTACTAGCGCAGCTCTACTCTTTTGATTTCTATCTGTTTATTCCGTACGACCGCACAGTTACGTTGTTTTGCAAATCGGAGGTTAGCATTAGGAGCTGTCAGAGGTTGGCCTTCAAGAGAGCTGACACGATGGCAGCATAAGCCCAGGTCGGTCTCTCATGAGGCGATTGCCGATGGGAACGCTGTCGGGCGTTGGGCGGATTTTGCAGCTAAGCTTCTCGACAAGGAAGAGGACCGGCGACATGCAAGGGTCAGCAGTATGATCTCAGCTGGATTGGCTTGCACGGCTGCCTCTCGCATTGACGCCAGGAATCAACCGAAGTCGAGCCCGACCCAGAGAAGCCAAACCAGATGGAAACCCTGAACATGCGGCCGGTCTGGTTCTCCAGTACCTGGCAGGAGGCCGCGTGCCTTGGCCTGTCTGTGGGTGACTTGTGGTGATGCTTCTGCGATCACGCATCACTTAGGAAGAACCGACGAATGCGTGGATATCGAGTTTCCGATCGGCATTCACTGCCTCAGATACGGATGAGCGACGATTTCACAGACAGTACTTGCTGGCAGCGCTTCGTTTTGAGACCCCGCAGCAAGCCACAGCTCACGTGGTCCATGCTGGGCACACTGCTCATCCTCTTTGATCTGATCACGATCCCACTGGAGCTCTTCAACATCCCAGGCTCCATCGACTTCTTCTCCACGACGTCCAGGCGAGGGTCTCAGAGAGTCGAGAGTCGCCTGAGATCGCCTGAGATCGCCTGAGCATGAGACCAGGATCACTCTGGCCTTCTGGATCGTGGACATGCCGCTGAACCTTTGTTTCGGGGTCGAAAGAGGCGGACGCGTGGAACTCCGACCCACAGAGCTCTTCAAGATGTACTTACGCCCCTTGAAGAACCTGGTCTCATCACTGCTAAACCGCTAAACAAGAATGAAGCTGCGAAGAAGACCTCATTTGAGGCTCTTGGTTCGTGTTGGACGTGCTTGTCATCTCCCTGGATGTGGTGTTGATGGTCGTCGAGATAGTTTCGACTACGTCGACCGATGACCAGAGCAACACGGGCCTCAGGTGTGGAGCTCCGTTGGCGAGGGAGCCTGTGCATGATATGTAGATGATTCATGATTATGTTGGCCATGCAGCCACGGCCCGAAGGCTGCAGGTCACCCATGCCATGGTTGATATCGGTGATGCCAGTCCTTTTTGCCAAAAGTGGGTTTTCGAGGGGTTTTTCTGAGGCATCCCAGGGCGGCCCGACGTAAACCAACCAGACCAACAACCCAACTTCACCCGACCTCAGCCCCCAAGCGCACGGAGGAGGCCCAAGCCCGAGACTCAACGGCCCAGCTCCGCCAACCTCATCCAACCTCACATTCCTCGCATATGCGGGGAATGCACAGAGTAGGGCTTGGGGAGCAGTGCACCTGTTTCCGATGTTGTCTGAACATGCCTGCAGATCCGCTCGCTTCCTTCGCACCATGCGGCTTCTTCGGCTCCTGCGGCTTCTGCGGGCTGTCAAGCTGCAGCAGGCCTGGGTGAGGTTTCCTCATCCACGGTTGTTTCGGAAAAGCCCAGGATGAAACAGGAGTCAGCATCGGAGTATAACTCGGCAGTAGGCACGTCAGACATGTCCCACCCAATGGCGGAAAGGCACTGTGGGACTTGTTTATGAGTGCTCAGCGAGTGCAGACAGAGCCTGGCAAGGAGCTGACACTTCTGGCGAACCGGTTTCTGTCTGCCCATGCTACTGAGCCGAATTCGCCCAGGATGTCGTATGAGAACAGTACTTGGGATTGAAGCTGCATCGTGGGTGTAAGATGTGTTTTGAGATTGATGAAGCAGACCTGAATCTTGCACCAAAAACCTGGCACGGCAAAACCTAGCACGGACCGATGCCTTATCGATTTTCAGACGGGCTCAGGTTTTTATGGTGGCAAAGGTGGTGTTCGGCTTGCTTATGTGCCCCGGGCAGCAGTCATGGCCAACTGATCGGCACATTGTTGTTTCCTTGCTGAGGATGCTCGCAATCAATCACATCATCGCCTGCCTTTGGTATGGAATTGGATATTGGACCGGGAAGGGACAGAGAGCGAGAGAGAGAGACAGAGAGAGACAGAGAGGGGAAACAGTGCCGGTGAGGGCCTGATGAGGCCAGGGGTTTTGACTTAGCTATGGGGGATTTCTGCTCGTAACCCTCGGCCAGCATCGAGCTTAGAGTTCACACTGAGACCGCACAACCAGTGCGCGCACGCGCGCAGAGTACGGTGCCTGCCGTGCTCTTGACTGTGTGGAAGAAGACAGAGAGAGACAGAGAGAGAGAGAGAGAGAGAGAGTGTGTGTGTGTGAAGGGGTCGCCGGCCTTCGCCCTAGCCCTGGCGAAAGAAAGAGTGTGTGTGTAGTCGCGCTAACAAACCTACGGAGCTCGATTGGAAGCAGTCACTGACCAGTGACTCTGTGCATGCCTAAAGTAACGGTGCGCCATGGACGACTGATCGTAGCTTGGGCCCCCTGGGAATCTGCATGGGGGACATACTGGTGTGCATTAGTCGAGATGATTGAAGTACAGCGCAGCGTTCAGGAGCAGCGAGTCACGTGATGTCAGATGCCAATTCTGCCCAGAACCAGTCTCACCGCACTGCAGGGCTGGGGTGTCTTGGGTCGAAGAAAGGTTGAGAGTTTTTCTCAGCTGAGACAATCCTTACAGGGTAATGGGTAGTACCAGTCGATTCACTCTCCGGCCACTGCTACCAAAGAGGCATGATGGTGAAGAACCTACGAGAGCTTTGTGAGTTGGGGTGGCGCTTTGTTTGTCCGAGTCGTTGTTGGCAGTGTCTCTGAGTTTGGAAGTGCGTCGATACGAGCTTCCACTAGTGTCTCCAACTTAAGTAGATCGTGGTGTTTCTGTTTCACTGAAGACATGAGTGATCAGTGAGGGAAGGTCGATGGGCACAGGCCCTGCCTCTTATTCCATTGCCTCTTTGGGCGCGCCTTCGTGAGAGATCTACTACACCAGGCGAGAGACGGTTTGAAGTTGGCATGTCGAGTGCTGCGGAAGGACGGCTCTGGATGGCAGGAGTTGGTTGGAGCAGGCAGAGCTGCTGGGCGATGAGGTGCTTGGGTGCTTCACTTCAAGCTCCCTTTCTCACTAATTCTAGGTCCCTTAGCCATCGAAAACCGAATGGCCAGTCGGCCCAGGAAACATGCTATCGATGACACGTGCACCTGAGTTTCTTGATGTCAGCCAGCCAAGTGTAAGACCAATGACCAAGTCGCATCTGGTCCCGCCGAAACCTGTCAGGTGGGCTTTGCCGACAGGCACGGACACCGGAAACTGACCAAACGTCAGACCGCATAGTGTGCAGCTGTGAGGTACGCGGTTTCAATTCATTGGACGCTGACCCAGTTTACGCCAGCGACGAACAATGTGGCTCCATACAATGCCCTCGAAAGGCTGGTCTTCTGTCTGACTGACTGCAAAGTAACATCGCCTTGCTCCTGGCCACATCATGCTATACCTTCGCATCAGAAGTGTGCACTTCAAGTTAAAAGAGGTGCAACACGAGAAAAATGAAGTTTTGGCGGAGCTTCTGGACGATCTGGTTTGTCTCCGTCATCGTTGTTGTCATCACCATCATCATCACCATCATCATCAACATCGCATCGCCATCATCGACATCATCATCATCATCATCATCCTCATCCTCATCGTCACCGTCATCGTCATCGTCATCGTCATGGTCATCCTCATCATCCTCATCATCCTCATCATCCTCATCATCCTCATCATCATCACCAGAAAGGTCATTACCAAGAGCAGCAGAAGCAACATTATCCGTCCCGCGATATCAAGTCCCCGAAACCAATCTACCAATAGTTGGTTGTATGCAGATGCACTCCTGCGAAGACACGAGCGTAGCTGCGACGCTTTGGATGCCTAATGTGTGGCGGTCACGAGACGCCGCAAAGCAGCGGCCCAGACAACGTCAGCATGCATATCCTGCCTGCATCAGACCAGCTTTGCTTCACGTCACTGTTCTAGCCAGCTTGTGGCTCGGGCCAGCATGGTGTGTTGCTTGCCGCACTTTGGGGTGACTGCCGGAGGTTTTTCGCCGTGTGGGTAATCCTGCTGGCAATGGGCGTGTTCTCATCATTTATCAGTTCTATCACTGCCACTGTGAGTGCCTGGCAAGCATAATGCTCTGTGGAGGGTTGGTGTGCATGATGGAAACAACAGCTCAGCATGCCGATTCAGATGTTTCAGAGGGCTCTTGCATGACATTTCGTCTGAGGCAAACTGCAGAATTCGCGTGTGGAGCAGTTCCAGCAACGAGCGAAGCTGCTTCGATTCTTTGTGGAGCGAAACCTCTCAGCGGAGCACCCGAGGGGAAGGGGCAAGTAACTTGCGAAAGGAGGGAAGCTGACTGGGATGCTTCAATGCCAGCACCGTGCAGGACCTTTATGGAAAGATTGAAGACGTGTTGCGACAAGAAGGACACTTCTAGCACTTTGTGAGGGATCAGCCCTTCGTAATTGAAAACTCCAGGACTATTTGAGGTCCGGATCAAGGAGCACGACGTCAAACTGGTAGAGGGCATTCCGGAGCGCCTCAAGATGCAGCTGCATGAGGAGCCACGCTCGCAAGACATGAGCTGTGTTCGTAAACATGCAGCGGTTGCAGGAGATGTTCATGTCTCTTCTGAGCCTCCTTCCCTTCTGGCCCAAGTGGGTTGGTGAGAGGGACAGCTTATTGCATCGGCTCATCTGCCATCAGGCGCTCGGTCAGAAACAGTTCCAGGTGGCCTCATTTGTCTTTCCCGGCTTTCAAGGCGATGCGAGAGGGCACGGCGGTCCCAGGCCAGGATGCCTTTATCGCAGGTGCGAATGCGGAGGAGGCGGGCTAATGGCGCTGAGACGTTGCCTCTTTCTGTTTATTGGTGTGTTGCATTCGGGTAACTTTGCTGGCAACGAGAGGACAGCGTGCACTAGTTTCGGGCGAGATCGAAACAAAATCAGGGCCAGGAGTTGTGAGCACCTAGCTGCCTAGCTTGGAACCGCGTGTCCTGTGAAACGTCGTCTCTTCAGAGGTCTACATCATTGAGTCTGGCAGCTTGAACTACGTGTACTTGAACAACCAATGGCATGAGGATACTGTATCTGCCGAGGACATCGTGTCCCTGCCATGCATTTTTGCGGAATGGAAGCATCGTGGGCGGCTTTACGCTCGTCATAGTGCATGCTACTGGGTTGGTCTCAATGCAGTTCAATTTTGCAATCTGATCGCTGACTCTGGTGGTGCCGTGTGGCAGCATTTACACATTTTCGGAATT
The DNA here is from genome assembly GCA_905221635.1 of Symbiodinium sp. CCMP2456. Taxonomy (NCBI): domain Eukaryota; class Dinophyceae; order Suessiales; family Symbiodiniaceae; genus Symbiodinium; species Symbiodinium sp. CCMP2456. The sequence goes on from CAJNDV010022925.1 coordinate 33,969, forward strand.
CTCCTCGTTGGAGCCATTGAAGATCGTTCGTGGATGATCAACGACATTAACTGGAGTATGGTTGGCGTGGATGCACTGTGCACACGCACTGTGAAGTTTGCACCTCGGCATCACATGCAGCATCGCTTCATGCTACGTGCCCTAGCTTGAGGATTCACGATACTCCACATGATGACAGGTCAGGTTGCTTTTGTTCGTTCGGCTCTGCATGAGATTGGGTCGTTGACACGAGTTGGATACTGTGTGGTAAGGCTGACATTCTCAACGAGAATCATGCAACAACATCAGCAAGCTTGGCTTTGCTGAAGTCTTACTCTTCAGAGTAGCCACGAAGGTGGCAAGCCGGTCTCACACATCTGGAGCATATGCCGTAATGCTTGCAGAGAAAGGGGTGTAGGGTGTCTGAAGGCGAGGTCTGTAGATGGTTTGGGATCTGCATTCAACCCACAGGTGCTGAAATCAGGTAGAATCCTTTCTGCACCAGGAAAAAGCTTCAAGTTTGTCACTGTCCCTTGCTTTTGGGCTCAAAGGCTCTGGCCAACAGGGCCACCCCTTGCATCGTCTGTCTGTAGACTTTTCCATCCTTACGTAGCATTCCCGTCAATGTCAGATCCATGATTCACGCTTGGGCGCTGAGCCTTTGCTGCCTTACAGTTGTGTCCAGCGAGATCGATGACGGCGAACACTTTGTCTGAATCTCAGGGAGTGAGTGACTTGAGCCGTTGTAGGCTTTGTCAGTGCCTTGGCCTTGCCCCGCCAAGGCCCGGCTTGACTCGGCCGAGGCAGCCCCAGGCGTTTTACTGGAGCTGGGATCGAATCTCACCTGGCGCGGCCGTGGCTTGGGAAGCACAGAACAGGGCTGCCAATCCTGTAGGCTGCTTCTGTTTATTCGAGGTTGGCAGCAGCGAGTGCGCGAGGGAGGCTCCACGCTTCCAGACCTCTCTAAAATCGAGAAGGACGCGCGGATCTGTTCAAGAGCTTCGGCCCTTCGGCCATTCGGATAGAAGCGCATCTGCTGCATCGAAATACAAGGACTCTCCTTTCGGAACCGGTCCTGGACGAAAGGCCTGGGAAAGAAGTTCTGCTCAGGGTTCAGAATGTTTAGCATTCAGCAACGAACTCGAAGGACACCGGAAGAGTTCAACATTCAAAGACTCGCAGGTGACCTGTGTGGGCACTGCGGGCGTCTCTCTGCCGAGTGGCTTCACGGAGCCTTCACTGCAGCCGCTGATCCCTGCCCGAAGCATCGAGGAGGTGGGTCCGAGTCTCCCCGGTTCTATTCAGCCTTGTTAAGTGCTCTACTTGGGAATCTGGAACTGAACTGGCTCTCAGGGTGCTTTGTTGTTGTGTCCGGGACGACCAGGTTTGGGCATACAACGACGGAGGCAAATACGGTACCAATGCGGCTGGCAGGCATATTTCACGAGTGAGGGGCATGTCTTGGGATCTTGGGAGCCTGCAGGCTGTTGGGACTCTCGGTCCAAGGTGCAGGGCATGCGATTTGCAGCCATTGCCGTGGCGAGGGGCGAAGACAGCGACGGTGACTCGGACAAACAGAACAGACGTCCCAGCACCTGCTTGACAAGAAGGATGGAGTTTGGGTATCTAGTTCTTCGGATAGGGTGCGCCATGTCTTGTGGCCCCAAGAAAAGCCTGCAACCACCCCTTTGCACAGCCTGCAATGATTTGTAGACCATGTGGATCGGGAAGTGGCAGATCTGCACAGACCATTGTATGAGAATTGCTGGTAAGGCATCCGTCAGATTGTCTTTGGCACCAGTGTTCCCTCGTCGACAGCGGTCTGGAACGATGCAGACTGCGATTTTGGGACATCACTGAAGTCTGGTGCAAGGCAAGGCTTGAGATGATGACATTGGACAGAGCACACAGAGAGAGTCACACAAATCCTGCAAGGGCAGACTCTGCCGCCAAGTCAGCGGAGACAAACGCGACCTGGGAGGGAACCACCTGGCGCATTTACCGCCAGGTAGGAGCAGAGATGGAAGCTGTGCTTGCTTGCCTGCCGACATGGGAGCATGAAGCGGAGTTTTGACAAGAGTGCACCCTTCCATATGCAGAACCGACCAGGTGACCTGCTTGGGCACTTGGGGCACCCATCTTCCATGGGGTTTCATAGCGCCGTCGGCAACACCAGATCCAGTCCCGAAGAGCTTGGCTGAGGCCACGGTGCTCAGTCGGATTTGCCTCAGCCCTGTGGGGAAGGTTTCCCTGGCACGTCTTCCAAGGTCTGGGAGTCGAACGTGGCTGGAGACTATGGCTCGAACGCTTCAGCCTTGGATTCGTGCCACCACGCATCTGAGCGAGACAGAGAGAAAAGACTTGTGAAGTGACACATCTAGGCGTGCATCTGCAGCAAAGGTGAAGGGCATGCAATATGCCATCGTCAGCCTGATGGACGGCCAGAAGAATGGAGGCAGCGCATGCCTTCGGTGTTGGTCTTGTCGAGAAGGCATCTTGTCGCGCTCCCAATCTCCCCGACTTCCAGGCAAGTACCGCATCCTTTTCAGCAATGCGCTGCCGCCAGAATCAGAGATGCTTGCCAAGAGACGCTTCACAGGGGTCTGGGCTCAGAGTTATCGCGAGTCGTCCGAGGAACTTGTGGGATGACCGGGACTGCGAGTTCGGCACCAAGGCACGGAGTCTAAAGAATCGGCCCTGATCTCTTTGCTTGGCAAGAGAGGCGCTGCTCATGGGTGCCAGCCCGGCAGCGCTCCCCAGGCGGACCCGTCGTCCCGTCGGGCGGGGCTGAACTTCTCAGATTCTCAAGCCGTGAAGCCCGTGCAGGAAATCCGGGGACAAGGAGACCTTCCTCGGTGGCTTTCCGGTTTTGTGATTTCGTGCCACTGCTGCTGCTGCTGCTGCTGCTGCTGCCGCTGCCGTGCTCTTTTTGTGTAATTTCCAGCAGGTTCAGGGGGTTTAGGCTGGTGAGGGTTTAGGGAGTTTAGGTTGTAGTGATGAAGTCCTGAGGCTACCGCATGGGAGCTTCCCCTTCTGAGCCACTGACAGTACCAAAGTAGACCCAACACTTGTAAGTCATTCATTCTGTGAATCTAGAATGTAGAACCACTGGGTAAACATGTGAGCATTAGGCAGAACGTATATGCAGTCGAATCATGACGAAGCAGTAGGGCAATTACGCAGGAACCTGAAGGAAGACAGCACATCAAACACATTCCATGTCTTCCATCCTTTTCAAGCAGTAGTGTCCGTGTGTGTCAGACCGACCACCATGCTGCGCGAGTCAGGAGACTGTTTTCGGAGGAACGACCTGGCGCTTCTCCAAGCGGGAGGCGCATCCCAAATTCGCCAAGCCTTCAAGCTGTCTTGTTTCAAGGGTTTCCGCTCTTGGGCCTTGTCAGGCGGACTGCGAGGCTGAGGTGGCAAAGATCGAGCCCGGCAATGTCATCTGCGAGACCAACAACTGGTGGGGAGGTCCTGGATGCCCATGTGCCATGCGAACATCCGTGTGATTTACTCGGGTACATCTAGCTCCAGTTAGTCCATCCGTTCCATTGATTCCTTTCGAGCAGGATGGAGGGGAAGCAGAGATTGCACTTCTCAGATCACGGCGCAGAATGACATGACCACCTGGAACAGAGGATTCGGCAACCGGGCATTGTAAAGGCTGTTTTTCAGAGAAAACCTTTCCGAAGTGTACCCTTAGAGATAGAGAGCTGTGTAGTTCACAAGGATTGCGCATGTTTGCATCCAGGCGTCCACTTCACCTCGTGGGCAAAGATCACACTGGCTCAGCCAACAAAGCTATCACAGGTGGAAATCTTTCATTGGAGAGGCCGCGACGCAGAAGAAGAGATGTGCCTTGAGCGTGTCTTCTGCCCCTAATCTCCTATGCAAGCATCAAGCCGCTGACAGGGCTCCAGTGCCAGTACGAGCTCCAATACGACTCTGGAGAGCCTGAGCTCGCTTAGCCTTTCGTTCGTCTGGAAGTGGTGTGCAGCCGGAGCCCAGAGCGGCCGTGACGCCGTGCTAAGGACGGCCGCTGGATCAAAGCCTGCGAGATTTCGGGTACCATTGCCGGAAAGGACATGGCTTCATACCTTATTCCAAGCGGAAGTTGCCAGGTTCGAGACTTGTCGTGAACACGCAAGCTTGCAGGAAACATGCTCCTCTGGATTTCCAGCTGCCCCGTTGAGCGCTTTACGGATCTGGAAGCCGTGGCGGTCGCGATGCCCGGTCGCTTTTCTTAATTAGTCGCCGTATCAGCGCACCGCAATGATTGGAGGTCACAGGCACGGGGTGGTTGGCCTTTCCTACCACTCGAGTCTCAAGATTCCTTGTTTGAACCAAACCTTCGACCCCAAAAGCCTGACTCCGCCCTGAACCCGACACCCCGGAAAGAATTCCTGGTCCCGCATCCCTCAGCTGATCTGATGCCTAAACCCCAAGCCCTTAACCCTTAATTCTGAAATGAAATCCTGACCGGAAAACCGAAACCCAAAACCCAAACCTGCGAGGCAGTAGCATTTGAGGTTTTAGGGTTTTTCGGCAGTTGCGGGTTTGGGTTCATGAAGAGTTGAAAGCCTCTTGTAGTAATCGATATGAGTTTTGACTGAAGGGTATCAAAGCCCCAGATGCAGAGCTGCAAACCATAAATCTTCATTTAAAGTCCTTGAGCCAAGCGCTTCCCTTTATGTCCGGTACTTGTACGAGTACCGCTGCTTATTCATTTGTCTCGACGACAGGAGTTGGCATTTGTGTCAATTGATGAGTCAGCAATGGCTTCTACACGGATGTTGTTGAAACTTAGTTTTCCGTGCTGCGTGCCTGTAGCTGCCACACTTCAGAGAAATCGCTTTTCTTGTGCAGACTTTGCGTATTACTGCCTTCACCTTTCGAGCGAGGATGGGTGGTTTCGCCTTACTGGTGTCCGCGTGACAGGAGCTCAATGCCAGGCCCGGGTTTCTGGCAACCTCACGGCATCAAGAGTAGAGCAGTGGGAGAAGGCTTGAATGCATATGCAGACTTGTCAGTGGAGGCGGCACGCTGCTCGCAGCCTTGGATTGCTAGGGCTGCGTGGACTGCCTCTGGCAGCCGCAACCGAGATCGTGGCTGGCGCAACGTCGCCTGTCTCATCTCAGTCACCACTCGCCTTCTGGTCGTGCTCTTCAGAACTCGAATTCACATGAGGGATCTGTTGGAATTTGTGGTGCTATGACAGGACATCAATCGGGCTATCAACGACAAGTGCCCTGGGCCTCGAAGGGAGCATGCGGTGCAGAGTGCAGGGTGCAGAGGGTGCATACATGTTCCTATGCACTGCACACACGCTGTGCGATGTGTGCATCGATGGCGGCTATTGAGATGGAAAAGGAATCACCTGACCTCTGTCCGCTAACAGGTACTACTACGTCCGCTACCGTACCCAAGAGGACAAGAAGTTTACCATCACCCTCACACTGCAGGAGGTCCTCGTCATCCCCTCACTCTGTGTCGGCATTCCCAGTCCAAGTAGTTTTAGCCCGTTTGAAGGCTGCCACGGTGGCTGCGGTTGGCATCACCGTGGGCAACAGCCCAGTGGCTTTGCCCACGCATTCAGCGAGTGTGACACAGAGACAGCCCACGAAGTCCACGTTCTTTGTCATCTTCAGGGCGGCAGTCTGTCTGAGGATTGTCGCGGGGAGGGCTACAGCGGCCTGCGCATTGACCTCCAGTCAGCTGGCCGCCCGGCCGTGTTTGTGACAGTCTGTCCACTAAGCAAGTGCATGAAGTCACAGTGCACTCACCTTCCTGTGTGCCTGGGAGGCGGCTGGAACATGGTTTATAGCAAGCAAGAGATGTTCGGAAACTACGAGCGTGGGGCGCAGTTTGTTGCCAAGGCGGATTTTCTTTTTCCTGTTTGGTCTCAGGTTTCAGGGTTCAGTCGTCAGCATGGCACTGTTGCAGCATGAACACGACGGAAAAGGCGAAGGGCTTCGTGCAGAACAAGCCCTTCTTCCACAGCTTCGATGCAGTACAAGGCCAGAACGCGTCCCCTTCATGTGGACGTTTTAGGTTGAAGTGAGTCGCTGCCCGCTGGTTTCTCAAAGTCGTCTCAAAGTCAAAGTCCTAGGGCAATCAATGCCTTGTGAGGTGTAACCGCTGTGCGCCTCACGCTTGGGTGGACAGACATCTGCTACCAGTCGAGCAGCTCTGGCCGAGATCTATCGCATCATCTGTATCCGCTGGCTCCAGGTTGTGTGTACGAATAGCGGACAGTTGGAGAGTGTTTGTAGGAGAGTTGATACGAGTTGATTGTACGATTCGAGCAGAAGCAGCGATTGGACCTGCCGTGCCCTCAGGCATTACACTCAACAACATCCAGCTGGTTGGCATGCCCTGTGAACTGCAGGTGCGCCGTCTCTAGCATTAAGCTTTTCTCGAGCATGCCGGGTTTGCAAGTCAGGACAAGAAGACTCTGTGTCCCGCCTCTGCATGTGCCTGCACTGCAGGGGACCACTGCCACAACCACCGAGGCCGGACGTCGACACCATGAAGCATGAGTCTGGCTTTTCTGGATCCGCTACTTACATTTTGTCTTTAGGTCGTTGCCAGTGAAGAACCTAGATGTCCGCCAGTATCGCTTCGACACCCAGCTACTTGCAGAGCCACCGGCCACTTCGCCAACATTCTTTGTATGCGAGCGTGTGTGTGGGCGCGCTACTAGACATTTACACTTAGTGACTTCGGTCCATGTTCTATCTGTCCCAATACAAGCAGGGGGCAGCAAGGAGTCCACATTTCTGCGGCGAGCGAAGAAAGCTGTGGACAATCTGGGATTCGGATTAGGGCCCAGTGCCCAGTGCACCTGCAAATCCTGCAGCGTTGCATTTGCAAAACGTACTGCACTTTCGGCGATCGAAGTGATCCAAGCGTGTGCATGTTTGTCCCTGCGTTCGTTTTATGCATGTTTTGTCTTTCGTTTTGTTTTTCTTTTTCTTACAGTCTTCATCCCATGCAGCCGTGAACCAGCTGCAGGCCTTCCAGTGGGCCCACGTCAATCCGGTGCTTATGCCACAATGGAAGCAGAGCAGGTCCTTAGGGCGAGAAGGCCGGCAAGCTTCGAGTTGTGGACGGTTACGGTTCTTAAGGCTTCAGGCCTCGCGTCAGATGTCGGGTCACCACTTCCTTTTGCTTGGTGTCCCTTGCACAGTTGTCCTTTCGAAAGGCTTTTGGCATGGCTGGCGGCACGGTGCTTTCACGGCTTCAGAGGTCACTGCCACGAGCGCCAAGAGAGGCCTGCTCCGAAGACGACGAGCCCTGCTCAAGACTGAAAAGCTTTCCCGTCGGCCCAGGCGTGAGGTTCAAAGCAACCTGGGATACCATCATCATGATCGGGTTATCACATGGCAATGCGAACGATTGGTATTGGGACATCGACTACTCCATGTATGCCGCTTGGCGAGACGAGCTTCCCCTCAACGTCATGAGACTGTGGTGTTCCGTAGATTCGTGACAGAGAGGTTCACACCTCGTGGCGGCGGCTCTGGGGTCGGAGAGGCCCCAGAGGCTGGTGGGGCAACTTGGCCCGAAAGCCACACAGAGACCTCCAGAGGCGGTTTTGTCCGAGAGCTCTTCAGGTAATCGATTCCTGGGCAGTCACCGTTGGTCTGGAGGTGACCGCGACATTTTCGAAGTGAGGCGGCCAGCAACCAGTTTGGATCTGCAAGAGACAAGAAAGGGAATCTGAATCGCACAATTTTTCCATGGCCAAACAGCAAGAAGTCTGTGCGCGTCCTATGGTTTGAGTCTTCTGTTGTTATTGTTATTGATGTTGTTGTTGTTGGTGGTGCTGCTACCGCAATGCCGCTGCAGGTTGAACAGCGATCGCTCACGCGTCGAGTATGTTGTCAACAGACGGGTGCTGTGGACGGCGCCAGAAACTGCCTGGTTCCCTATGAACATCGTGTCTCGGCTCTGCAATCAACTTGTTGCAGTCGGTGAGAGGAAACGAGCTTGTTTTTGTTGTTAATGGCTCTCTGAGGATGCCAGTGTCTGGCGCGGTGCTCTGTATGATGTCTCTTGGGTTTGCGATGGCGGCTGCTCTGAGGAGCTGGGAAGCGATTTTTCGGATCTTGCAAGTTTTCCTTTCATCGGAAATTCAGGAGCCTGGCTATGACAAGGCACGCGCGACGCAAAATGCAAGCTGCATTCAGATGTAGACGGCATGACAAGGCTGTCGTGATCTTACGTCCAGTCTTAGGTGCTTGTCTTGAAACTTTTGATGCTAAAGCAGGCGATAAGGCCATCGCAGGAATCCTCCGCATCAGTGTCAGTCTCACTTTGTAGGCTATTGCTTTAACTTTGGCCTCATTCTACAGGTTTCACTTGATCAGATTCTCCCATCGGCAGTATTGAAGGCTGGAAGCCTGAAGATTTTCTTCACAGAAGGTCGACATGCATGCCCTGAAACTGCCGCAAAAATCAGCTACTTTTGGGAAGCTTTCGGTTTTGCCATCCATCATCCTGTACTGGGGCTTTGGGGATCGCTCTGCTACTCATCATCTCGTACTACGCTTTGGACGTCGTACTCATCCTCCGTGAGGATTTCCGGCAGTCCTTATTCTTGGGTTCAGGATCTTTGCAAGTTTAGCAACTCACTCCTCGAAGGTGCACGGGTTTTGGGAAGCGCGAGGTGAGCGCGCCAGGCCACGAGTTCAGGCCGCGAGGGCAGGCCTCGCGAGGACTGCGCGAGGCCTGCCTGCGCGATGGGGCCGCAAAGGCGCAATTGGCATCGCAAGGTCGCGAAGGCCACTCAGCCACCAGGCTGCGAGCGCAGGCAGCGAGGCACGAGGTGGCGAGGCGATATGCCGCGAGCATATGCGACAGATACGTGCCCATACTTCAACTGATCCCAAAATACTCTGTCACTCATTTCCGAGGTCGTCCTGGGCATTTTACTTTAACGGATTCTCCTCTTTTTTTCCGAGCCGGCCGTCACATGTCCTGCTTGAAGGTCTTCCTGGCCACAGATGCAAAGCGTTGGGGCAGGGGTCCAGGTGGACCGTCCGGCAGCGACCGCCCAAATGGTGAAGGGCCCCTCGGACAGATCTTGCGTTTCCGAGCTTGGCAGCATTAAGTACTTCCCGAAAAGCACGAGCTTCGATGATAAGCATGTCACGTCGTACATGCTGTGTGCCTGCCGTCTCTTGTGTCTTCCGCGTTCCAGTAGCAAGACTAGGTTGCGTGTCAAAGGGTTTCCGGAGTGCAGGGCCTTTGCGTGCTTCTCACGTCTGCAGGCGCACATTACATACGGCAACGACGTAGCCTGTTGCTGAGTCACGTACACTTCTTTAAGATTTTGGGCAACTCATAAACTTGGGCTTCGTGCACTGGGCAAGTTGTTGTGAACAGTCGATACCTCTGGGCGTTCCCCCCCACATGTGCGCGTGCTTGAATGATCACAGAATGAGCGAAACATCACAAGACGATCACAACATATCACAACCCTATTCTTCGACGTCGGACCCAAGAGCAGCACCCACATACGCAGCAGAGGGCCTGAAACACCGAGCTGCTAGAATCTTAGACATGGCATCGTTGGTGTTAGGGTCACCGAGGTATACATCCGGCGAGTATGCTGTATTCATGCAGCAGTCTCTGGATGGCTGCAGGATGTCACTTGACGGAATCATCTTCCGGACATGAGAAAGCTATTGCGTCTGCTTTCACCTCGTATTCAAGGCTCTGCAATGAGCGTTACTGGTGCGCTGGCTTCGGCTTCAAGCATACGGTCGCTCGGATTTGCTCCAGCGCGGGATAGCGCGCATGCCTGCCGTGCGAGTGTGCTTCCGAGTGGCCTGCCAGGACTCCTTCGGCGACTATCCTGATTGGCAGGAGAGACACAGCGACTGTGGTTCTTTCCGGTTGGGACGTTTAGGAGGCCGAAAGTCTCCGAATCTGTCGGTCTGCCGCAGGAAGGGAGCTGCCAGCTCATGAGCCGCCTGGTTGAGACCACTTCCCGGGTCAAGAACTTCGACTCCTACAGGAAGGCCTGCGCCTGCGGAGCGCTACTGTAAAAGCTTGCAAAGGCGAAAGGCTTGCAAGGTTGGCGATCGCGATGTTCTGGCGACGATCCATAGTCATGTCTTGTGCAGGTTGGGACTTGGCGCAGCTACGGCCCAAACTCTGCCTGCCGCATCGTGACTCGGCATGTGTGACGGCCTTCACGAGAAACGCAGCTTTCTTCTAACTCCATCGCCGTCAAAGCCCCAATCGGAGCTTCTAAGGGTGACAAGGACTACTCAGAAGACGGTGTCAAGACTGTCCAGAGGCTTGTATCCGGAGACGGCAGCCACCTGGCATCGGTGCAGAAACCTTGTCCAGGCTGAAGAATGTGGCCAGCCTAGAGGACTGCAAAGCCGCTGGCCTCAGCTTCACAAGTCAATTATCATACCTTGCTGTCACCGGAAGGTATGGTGAAGATAGCAATGCTGCATGGTTTTTTTCGACCTGTGCTTGACCATGAGGTCATCTGCCAGAACAGGGACACGTGTACTGGCGTTGAGTACGGTCAACAGCACCACAGAGGACCGGGCTGCGGCCGGTTGCATACATAGGCCGTTATGCTTCATCTTGGTGCTCGCTCTGCGGTAGAGGAGACGTGTACTGCGAGCTTTGGTCCACGGAGATCCGGACTTCGGCCGGAATGCCAGGCGTTCAGTGCCTGGTCTACGACAACAAGAAGGCAAGGACCGCACGGAATATGTTACAGGGCCTTCTAGGACGAGGCTTCTACGCATACTCTCAGACTTCAGTCGCCATCACTTTGTTGCCCACAGGGACTCTTTGAGAGACTACCTGCTCGCGGCTGTGGTTACGGTGGCAAATGTGGCAGTACCAACAACCTTTACATTGGCAAAAACGGTCACTGAGGCAGCACTCAGTTACAATCCCGAAGCCATTTCGTTATTGAGCCTGGTGTTTTGTGAGCACGTCTCAGCCAAGGCAACAACTATGACGTTGCGACACGCGAGACGGCTGTCGAGGCCTGGGACGACTGAAGTGTTCTACGATGTTTTGCGTTTGGAACTGGGAGGTGTGTGGCCCTGTCTGCGAAGCCTCGGACTCTTCTTCAAGAATGGGACTGGGGGTTCAGTTCAGGCAAAGTGATCAAGCTGTTGACGAGACGGGTGATTGGACCAGGGTCGCAGATGATGCCTTCGCCGAGTGCTACTGTAGATGCCAGCACGGGAAAGCAGATGCAGCCTAGACTGCTAAAGATTGTCTTGCCATTCCGAGGAGAGCTGTGGTGGCTTCAATTGGTACGAGAAGGAGAAGCCACTTCGACTGAAGCAGTGCAAAGCGGTAGGATGGTGGTGGTCCGTGGTGGTGGTGCTGTTGGCAGCAACACGGCTGGCGGCTTTTTGTAACTTGCCGAGGCGATGCCTTTATCGGAAGTCTGCAACCTGCCGCACGGTCAAGAACGATGGGCGCGACTGCTACGTTCGTCGGGTGGCTCCCTTGCAGGGTCTGCTGTGGTGAAGTCACAGAGGGGGAAGAGAAGTCTGCAGGTCGCGCCACCCACAGACGAGCAGGCCGGGCCCCAAGGTTAAGCCCCTGGCTTTCTTTTGCCCTGAAATCCCCAGTAGCCCTGCGCCAGGATACGACCACAACGACGACCGAGGCAGGGAGCACTTTGAGTTGCACTTCTTCGAGAACGTAGTCCAACCCGCACCCGGCTTCTCGCATGCGCTTCGCTCATATGTGTTGCAGTTGGCCTGAGAAAGGTTTACTACAATGGCTGCTTCCGAAATCAGGGCCGAAATCGGAACAACAATCGTGTGACTGGGCCAAAAGTTTGCACTGCCGCCTTGGTTGAAGCTCGGCAAGTTTGTGTGTCAGGAACGTGGTTCATATACAATGCCCAAGTGTACGGAGCTCGCGAAGAAGGGCGGTTTTCTCTATTTCGGAATGGAGTTTCCACAAGGACGCACGTCCTTTCCGCTCCTGCAAAACCAAATTTGCCTGTACAGAGGGCTATCGCAGGATATTCCAAAGCTGGAGAAGCCGAATGCATGCTGCTTGACGATATCCCGACGATGGACATTGTGCCTCGGCTCTTTGAGGTCCCATGTAGCACAGCTGACTATCCTGCTGTGGCGCACTATGAAGTTTACTGGAGTTTTGAAGGCCCCAGACAACGACTGCCGCAAAGAAGTGTGGAACAAGAAGGGCCTGGGATCGGGCCATCGTCTGGCTATTTACTCCGTCATCAAGGCCCGCCGATCTCATTTCCGATGGTTTTGTATAGCGAGAGTACAAGTAGAAGTGGGACGGCACCGCGAAATTCGATGCAAAAAACGTGCAACACAAAGCCACTACGCTGTTTTGTAGTTCTTGTCGTTGTACTCATTTCAACTTAAACACATGTCGTAGTCTTCAAACTGGCCAAAGGGTTTCCTCACTTCCAGAGCTGGGGAGGGCCGGGGCGGAGAACGTACTGTTTTTATTCCTGCTCAGGCAGCAACAAAACCATCCCAAGCTAGTTTCGGACACCCACAAAGCAGAAATCTTGAACAATCACATGATTTCGCTGTCAACAAATGCTCAAACTGGAGGATCAGGAAGATGATCATGATGCCGGTTATGGTCGTGGTAGTAGTACTCGCAGTAGTAGTCGTAGTGGTAGTCGGCGTCGTAGTAGTAGTGGTAGTGGTAGTAGTAGTGGTAGTGCTAGTGCTAGTGCTAGTGCTAGTG